>VXAL01004909.1:273186-307015 GCA_013399475.1 Chauna torquata
ACAGAGCCCGCCTGCCGCCCCTGGGGCAGCCTGCTCGGGTCGGTGCCTTCGGGGGAAGGATGAGCCTGAAGGGCAGGCGTGTGCTGAAGGGGTCACCTAGGGGACGTGGCGGGGCTGGGGGCTGAGGAAACGCAGCCGCAGAGCGCGCGGTTGGGTACGTGCCGCCTTGCCGGGGCCCTGGCCCGCAGCTCTGGAACCGCGCTTGCGAGCTGTCATTGTCTGAGACGCGGTAAGAAGCTTCCTGCGTGTCCTCTCCATCCCGGCCCTGAGCAGACCGCGCTGGGCCCGGTGTTTCCTTACCTGTCGCCTGGCTCCTCGGCAGCAGATCCGTCGGTCGTCAGCGTGGTCCGTGGTTTCCCTGGGGGTTATAAAGGGAAACGTGACAGAGGAAATCGTGCGACAAATAGGGTCGCGCTCAGGGTCAGGCTGGTAGGTGCATCGTGCCACCGAGTGCCGCGTCGCTGTTCCTGGGCACTTCAGCTCTTCCACCAGGGAAATCCCCGGCGGCTTCTTGGCACCCGTGTGAGAAAGGAGCCGCGTCCCTCTGTAGGATTAGATGTACTCCAGCAGAGCTAAGGTTTTGGATTTTAACCTGCTGCTCAGGTCGTTTAGGAGGGAAAAAAAGCGAGCAGGAGCTGTGAGAGGTGGAAATAGAAACACGAAGGCAGGAGGAAGAGATGGGCCCGTGAGATGGTGTCCTTTCACGCGGAGGCTGGTGAATATCCCTGCCTGTGGGGACGGCCGTGCCGGCCCTTCGGCCACGCAGAGTTCACAGCATTTTCCCTTGGCTCTGGTAATGAAGCTGGTGCAGAGTTTGATTCCGGGAGCGGTGCTGGTGTGAGCAGAGCAGTCAGGGACTCTCTCCTTCCTAGATCTGTACAGGACTTGGTCCCGGCTACAGAGCCTTTCCTTCTAAAGAGATCCGAGCTGGAAGCATCTTAGTGCTAGCGTTCTTCTTTGCACGAGCATCCTCAGGCTTGCGGCTGCACAGCAATCAAGCTCTTATGGTAATTCCTGCTGCCCTAAATTCTCCTCTTTGTTTGAGCTGTGTACTTCTTTGTGCTCAATTTCCCTCCCTAAATCGCTAACTGCCGTTTGGCTTGGCTAAGTGCTCTCTGCAATCTTTTTCCCAGAAGAGGCTGCGTTTCCTGGGGGTTTCGTTAGGTTCAGGAATGACGGAGGGATCCCGGTGCCTGGTTTGGAAGGTGCCCCGGAGACCCAGGGTCCTTATCTTTTCTGCGGCTCGTTCCCCACGTGCAAGGCCGGTCTGCGTTCATACCTATGGGGTCACGTAGGATTCCCCGAGAACTGGAAGCTGGAGAGTAACGTGGGTGTCTGCCCTGTTGACGGTGCGGGTGGGGCAGCGATGTGAGTAGGAAGGTACGTGGACTGTGGTAAAGCTCAGCACTTGACTGACTCTATAAAAGATCCGATTTGCCCCAGCACATCACAGTGCTCGACCAGGGCAAGAGCCAGTCCTTCCTTGTCTCTTGGTCTTAGGAATTTGTTTCCTGGGCTCGTTCTGAGTGTCACTTTACCCTGTTAACTCAGAGGATGCTTTCTCAATAGCCTTTGTGGGCCGATAATTGTGGTTTTGTATCCAGAATTGCCCAGAGCCTTTCCCCTGCTGGCCAGGCAAGAGCTCCACAAGAGACAAATGGTGCAGCTTACATTTAATGAGCCTCTTGGACAGGCTGTTAATTAAGGATGATAAGACCAACCATTACACAGATCCAGAAGTAACTTCTGAATTGATTGGTGGTGATTTATTTATTGCCCTTTAGAGGTAGGGAAGCAAAAAGCGTGAGTACACAAGAAATTATAAACGGCTGTAGCTTCTAGAGACAGCATTCACGGGCTGGGGGGTGACCTGTTTGTTGGCTCTGGGGCCTTGCTGCCCGTAGACATGATGGCAGAAGTCGGCTTGAGGTTAGCGTGCAGTGCTAATCTGCTTCTTGTCTGGATCCTGCGGTCGGTGAGGCAGCAGCGTTCCCTCCGTTGTTTCTGCTGGCTGGGGAGTGTGTCTGTGCGTGTGTGTACATATAAGTGCAGAATTTTCTGAGTGTCCCACAGCATCTGAGGTGAGCATAAAATGTGTAAATCCTGAGCTGCCTCAGGCCCTTCCTTGCTGAAGCTCGGCGGGCTGGACAGCTGCAGGGTGAGTTCTCCCCTTCCTGCAGCTTCAGTCGCGTGGGCTGCTCTCCTGGCTTTCCTGGATGAGCCCGACAAAGGCAGTCGAGTGAAAGGTAAAGAACGATTCCTGTGACAATGCGACAGAACCGTTTGTGACGCAGAGAGCGAACAGCTATGTGTGTAGGAGGTGTTCAGATGCGTTAAGAACTACTTGTGGGCTCCTTTCTGTAAGGACAGAGTAACTGGGAGTAATTCAAGCTTCTGGCTGGAGAAGTGCATCTTGATTCAAAGCTTTCTGTGGGGAGGAGGAAGAACGAGGACGGGCAGTCAGTGCGGGGGCTTCTAGCCGCGCTGGCTGTAGTACCTGCCGGGGTGGGCAGGTTTGTAGCTTACTTGTGAACAGAGCCTGAGGCCTCCCGGGACGAGCCGGCAGATGCCGAGGTACGGCAGTGAAAGGGCCGCGTGCCGAGTTCAGCCGGGGGCTGTGACAAGGCTGGGGAAGGTACAGGAGAGAGCTGAGCTGTCCCCGCGTGCCAGCTGGACCGCAGGGCTGCGTGCGGCCAAAGCGGCTGCGTCCAGAGAGCTCACAATTGCACTGCGGGGACTCTCACCGTGCTAATGGTTCTCAGTTCCGTCTTCTGTTTTTTTTTTTTTTTCTTGTACCCATTCATCTTTGACACCCTGAAAACGTGCCCGTTGTAGGCCTAGGGTGCAGAGCTTGCCTCCTTTCCTTGCCTGATGAAGCAGCCTGCAAGCACAGAATGAGTCTTAAGAAAAGCCTGGGCTTGTCACTGCTCCCAGCCGTTTTTGTTGCTTACCAGATTCTCCCCTCTCCGCCCAGCCCGTCCTTGTCGCCTGTCCTCCCGGAACAGCCCGGCTCGTTTCTGTTCCTTGTGAGGTCTGGAAGGCCAAGCCACCTCCTGTCCCCCAGCACTGGTGGCAGCGTGGCTGCACTTCAGATCTGCGCCCTCAGGGCTGTCACGCTGGCACAGGCCATTCTCACTACAATCTAGAGATAACACCAAGTAGCTGGCTTCGGGCAGAGTTCTGTAGTGCTGTAAATAGTCTTTTGGTGTCCAGGTTTGGCTTAAGTTTCATCTCCTGACAGAGAGAAGACTTCAGTTCACCTGGGCACCACGAGGTGAGGGCTGGAAGGAGGAGAAAAGGGAATCCCAGCCCTTAATGGGGCTTGTGCCATTTCCTGGCTTCCTCATCTTCCGTGGGCTGCTTATCCAAGAGCTGACCTGGCTGGAGGATGTAATCCCCATGCGCTGTTATCTGTGCTCTGACAGTCAAGGGCCAAGCATTTATTACCATAAAGGAGCTGCTCGGCTGGCTCACAGGGGCCAAACGGGGCTGGCTGGAGTTGTTCGGAGGTGTGGGAGCGAGCTCGTAAAGGAATTGGTTGCTGTTTGTGGGATGAAAACGAGCAGAAAGAAATCAGTTTTGGTGCCAAGGGGCCTGCCCAATGGTACATGTTAGTGTAGTGTCCAGAGAAGGAAACGCCAATGGAAGCTGCAGTCTGCCTCTTCCTCACCAGTTAATTCATTGTGAGAGTTACAAATTGCCATATTCTGGCTAGAATTTTAATTCAGAGGAGACAGTCTAAAATAGCAACTTGCCGTCCTTATGCAGGGCCGGAGGGAAATGGTGAGTGTTGCAAGGGAACTTCAGTCTTGGCCAGTGCAATTCCCCATGGGACTGCCTGAGTGGGACCTTTGGAGAGTGCTCCTGTCGCTGCTGATACTTGTGGTTTATACTGAAATAGCTTGAATTGTGTCTCCTAGCAAAAGGACCAGCATGCCTCCAAAGAGAAATATTCCGTTGTTGGAACCTCCGACCCAACGTTCCTGCCACCTGCGTTTCTGCTGGCCGGGCGTACAGCACACAGACAGCAGAGAGCAAGGAAGAAGAGCCCCTGCACACCATCATCAGCAACACGGAGAACGTGAAAGGTGGGCATGAACACTGGTGTCTCGTGAGAGCGCTCTCGAGCTGCAGGCAGACCCGGGACAGTGTCAAAACATTGTATGGGCCTAACTGTGCCCTGGCCATGAGGGTGAGCCCTCTGTGGTAGCATTTCTGCCCCTGGAGGAGGTGCAGGTTTTGGTCATCCCATTCTAGGTAGCAGATTGCAGTCTGAGTCTGTAGCGCACCATCACCTGCCCCGAACAGGAACGTGTAAATTAGACTGGCCTTTACTGAGAAATGAGGCCATCAAGACTGCGGGAAGAAGTTGCGTCTGTGGGCTTAGCCAGGTGATTGGCTGTCATGCGTATGTGCAGAGGCTTCACAGGCACTTGAGTTTGCCTAAAAAGAGACTTTGTTCCAGAAGCAAACCGTGTCTGCCCAGGTCGTTGCTGTGGACCGTGAAGGTCTAATGAGACTCCTGTTGTCAACACTTCGATTAGAATGAATTGCTTTCCACATCTCTAGCAAGAGGTCCTTTAAAGCAAAGCCACATGAGTTATTTGAGCACAGAAATAGCATCTCAGCTCTGTGCTCCTGTGTTTTTTTCTGGCAGGTGTTTCTATGACTGCCAGGTTATGAAGGCCCCAGTAGGGCTGCTACACTGCTCCTGCTGCTGTCCACACCCCAGCTTAGCCTCTGTCACCAGAGAACGCAGGTGCTTACCAGCAAGGCCTGGCAGATGTGCGACCCGTGGCTTTCCCTGTGTTGCTTCAGGGTTCTCTAATGCCTCTAGCAGGAGAAATGCTATTTTTAAAAAGCCAAGGATGGTCTCTCAGTTGAGGTATCGTGTAGTGTTAGTCCTTCTGAGGAAGTCTCTTCCTGGGCACAGATATCTACCTGCATAAGTGAATCCCTTGCTGGCCCTGTAGAGACATTTAAGAATCTGGCTTTTTCTGTGTGAGGCTCAGAGTGTTGTTTGGGCATGACAAATGCCAGCTGTCTGTAGAAACTCTTGGAGCAGGGCATGTGCACGTGGATTCAAGGAAGAGTATGGAAGGCAGGCTGTAAACCACAGAAGGCACTTCAGGGAGTGGCTGGGGATTGCACAGGGCCACGCGTTAGGGGTGAGGGGAATCGCTTCTGGTTTGCTGATTGCAGCCCGGACATGGTGACCAATGTACAGGGACTGCAGTCTTTGACTATCTTGAGGTTCGTGTGCAAGGAGTTGAGGTGCAGAGGCCAAGCATCTGCTTGGCAAAGTGTGCAGCCTCGTAGGGGTGTGTAAACATCACCTTTGTTGTCATCTCTTTGGAGGCCACAGCTACCTGTGTCCTGTCCTGCTTCAGGCTCTCACTCCTGGGAAGCTGAAGCATGTGGTAAGAATGCAGTTTTGCCTTTCTTCCCACAAGGACCCTGATGAAGTACCTTAAATATGTGTTTGTGATTTTATTCTAGGTGCTGCCTCCAAGCATGAGTTTCAGGCTGAAACGAAGAAACTGCTGGACATTGTTGCCCGTTCCTTGTACTCAGAAAAGGAGGTAGGGCACCTGCTACCAGCCCCAGAGCTGGCAGATTTTTTGTTGGCAAAGTCCTGTCTCTGTCAAGGGTTATATCCCGAACAGTTGGGCTGGAAGAATACCTGCTCTGTTTCCCAGCAAATCCTGTGCTATTCACATCCCACGCTTTCTTGAATGTAGTTTTCTTAAGACACCTTGAAAGTGTGTTTTGAAAACAAACGCTAAGTATGGCCAAGGTGCCTCTGTGGGCCTCGGAGCCTCTGCACTTTACTAGTGAGTTTACAAGCCATTCTCCTGGCAGATAGAGGGGAAAGGCAGTTCTTCCAGCGAGCTGGGAATTAGTTTGTGAGCTGGCAGTGAGTTCCCCGGTCTCTGGGAGCCCTGCGCAGTGGAGAAGGCCAAGCTGTAGTGTCAGCTTGTGTCTCTTCCCCAGGTATTTATCCGGGAGCTGATCTCCAATGGCAGCGATGCGCTGGAGAAACTGCGTCATCGGCTGATGGCCGAAGGGAAGGCCTTGCCAGAGATGGAGATTCACCTGCAGACTGACAGTGGAAAGGGAACCATCACTATCCAGGTACCTCCCTTTGGTAACAGGAGGATGTTATTCCCTGCTGCTCTCATCACTAGCCTCGGTCCTGTGAAGGGCTGCTGGAAGCTGAGTGGCAGCGCAGTCCCTTGGATTCCCAAGCTTGCCTGAACTGTTCTGCCCTCAGCTGGACTCTGGTTCATGAAGCTGTAACCTCAGGATTTGATGAGAAACCACCAATTTATCTGCTCCTCGCTTGTCCCCACAGGAAAGTTCATTGCTCCTTCCTTCCCTTTTAGGAGCTACCAGGAGCGTTTCTCCCAGTACCTTTTCTGGTGCACTTCCTAGGTTGTGTGTGCATTTCTCACTAGTGCAGAAGTTGGGAGTCAGGTTTCATCGTGACCTTTGTGTAGGAATTCTCTTCCCTCCTCAAGTCTGAGGGGTTACATGGTAGCTAGCAGACCTTCCCTCTCACCTCAGTCACTGGGAGGTGCTGGAGTGGTGGTCAGAACCTCCCACTGCTGATCATCTCTATGTCCTCCTGCTCCAGGACAGGCCAAGTCCAGCTGAAGCTCTGCCCTAAAGTACAGGAGGGACTGTGGATTGTGGCAGTACCATAGCACTTGTCTGTCCTCCTTTCTGCAGTCCTGGTTTTGATTGTTCCCTACTGGTGACAAAATGCTTAGCAGGAGTGAGGTAATCAGTGTAAGCACACTCACCTGTGGGCCTCAGCATGGTGGGGGAAGGTGGAGCTGGTGCTTCTCTCTGTACTTTGATTGCTTTTGTTCGTGGCCATTGTCCAGAATGGAAGGCTGAGACTCGGTTTTGGTGTTTTCATGGCAAAGATATTAATGCAAAGATGGCAAACCGGTAACTTTCCTTGGGGACCAATGTTGGCTGTGAGTGTAGCTTTGTACTGCTCTCGGGAGAGCGGAGAATGAAGCAGACAGCAGTGTGCGTGCGGAGTGACTAGAGCAGCACCAGGAGGGATGTGGCACAGACAAAGCACACGGTCTGATATTTTTCATGTGGGACAAAAGCCCTTGCTGTTAGAGGCTGCTCAGTTATTTTATACTTGTGTCTCTCTGCAGAACAAGCAGCTGCGGTTGCCATGGGGAAGTTGGTGATCGTTAGTGGGCAACATGATTATCAACCCAAAGATTCTCAAATCGTAATGCAGAGGCTTTGCTTTTCCTATCACACCTGATTACTGCATTTTTCTGACTGCTGTGTAACACTGATTCTTTAATGAGCTCTCACTTAGCCCTAGGCAGGGTATAATTCCTGTCTTGCTCTTGTCTTTCCCTTTTGCGGTCGTGGTGCACGCGTAGCCTCTGACCCCAACAAGACAGTCTTATAATTCACGTCCATAACTGTGGAAGCTGTGGCACTTTGGTTAAGAGATCTGTTTGCCCACGTTGCAGACAGGATGCTTTTGACGTCATACCCAGTTGGAGCTGTTAGGGATTTGTTTTTTTATAACCCCCCTATCTGGCTGCCTGTGCATCTCTAATGCGACTAAATGAGCAAGCCTTTAACTGCAGCAGTACTGCACTCTGAGAAGGGAGAGAGAACAGCGCTACTCCAATCTCATTTAATAGGTTTGCCTTCTCAGTAGTGCCTAAAGCTCCTTACCTCCAGTGAAAGGTTTATTTATAACCTCTTGAAGAAATGTACTGAATATAAAGATTACTTTGAACAAGCCTCATTCAGAACATTTCCCTACCTTTCAGGAATGCAGAGGTGCAAAAAAAACTTGCCTGCATTGATTGAGGCAGAGATGGGCACGCCTCTCAGTCACCGTTTTGTTTTCTGTGCCCACTAGGACCCACCAGAACAGAAGCAGCAGGTCCCTCGTGTGTCAATGCTGGCAGTAGTCACCCCAGTTTTTTCTAGGAAGGTCGTATTGTCTCACACTGACCCCGAGGTCCTTGTTCTCAAATCTTTATGCTGCTCTCTGCCCCTGAATCTGCTGGATCTTACCTTCTCTCCCATTCCAAACCATGTAGCATCTTTTTGTGTCTCTCCACATGCGAAATGGCAGGTCCGTAGTGTGTGATGGCCTCTATGACAGGCACGTCCCAGCAGAGATGATCTACCTCCAATGAAGGATAACATTCATCTCTGCTAAGTGACTGCAGTTCTGCTTGCTTCTCTGCCAGGAAAACTGAACGTCCTCATTCGGGGATATCCTACTTAAGCATTGCCGACGTTGTATGTGCTAAGAGGGGAACTGCCTAGTCCACCAAACTATACCACCTTTGTGCCTTCACCAAAGTCCTGTTGTTTTTGCAGATTCCACAGTTTCCTCGACCCCTTTGAAAACTGCCTCGTTCTGTTCCTAGGACAGCTCCATCTGGTAGCAGTCGCAGCCTGCAAGGTCAGATCTGTTAAGAAAATCCTCTTGAGAACATGAGGGCTGTGTTTTCACTGAGGAAGGACCTGCAGTTCTGTCTGCTGAGGCTGTACAGACGTGTTTCCAGACCCTCTGAGGTGGGAACAGAGAACCCCCTGCCGAGCCCAAAGCCCTGTGACCACAGAGCTCTGCGTCTACGCCTGCGCGAGGCTCCCCGAGGCCAGCTGGTGACAGGCGCTGGGCTCTGGGGTGGTCAGTGTGCCTGCAGCACAGCTCTGCCCTGCTGCTCCATCTCCGGGTAACCCTGTGCTTGCGCGAACCTGGGGCTGGAGGAACGCCCGTGGCCTCGTGCCTAATTTAGGGCCAGGACAGTGCTAGCACTTTAGAGGAAATTGCATGAAGTTCACAGAGCTGATAGCTGCCGTGGGACAAGGGAGCGTGACTGCTGTTTTACTGTGGATAGCAGCCTAGTTGCTGCCAGAGTTTGGGCTGCTCACTTTGCTGGGTTGAGCTTTCTTCTCGCTGTGGGAATCATCCAAAAGCAGTGTTCCTGAAGCCACAAAATAACAAGTTCACTGTGTCTGGGAGGAGTTCGGATTGTCTGCAAACACCACTCCTCCCTGCAACCTGTATCCCTGAGCAGATCTCTCCTGGCTTCTGAGTTGTGAACAGTGTGCAGCAAGGACTGGGCTGTCCTGAGGCTCTGGTGAGGGCCTGAGGTGTCTGGGCTTTAGCTGTTCAGTGGGGTGCACCCACGTGTCCATCACAGCTCGGTGGAGAGCTGGTCCCGCTCTGTTCTGGGTCACGTACGGGCTGCAGCAGGGAGAGGCTTACATCCCTAATGCGCGCAGCGTTGCACCGCCCTTCTGCCACTCGGCCTTGAGGGAGCCGGCATGGACAAAAATGCAGGGTGAAGCTGTCCGTACTCGGGCAAGCCTCGGGTGGAACAAAGCTTACAGAAACGTGCCTCTGATTGCAGGGGTGGGTTAGGGCTTCCAGTTGTTGCATCAGCTTTAACAAATAAGCTAGGGAACCAGACATATGCATGCCTCTCAACTTGTGGCCTAGAGAAAGAAGTGCGGAATCTTTTGTTTTCTTCCTCTTCATGCTCAGAACATGAGCATGTCACGTTTAAAAACAGGAAATTCAGAGAAGAAAGTACTTTTCTGAACAGCAGGCACTTAGACCTGGATGGGCGGAGGCTGAGCCTGTGGCAGTGCTCAGCATTGTTGTGGATAATGTAATAATGTTAATACGTGGTACTGGAAAGGAAAGAAAACCTCAGGCTCTTGCTTTAGACAGCTTCCATGTATTAGGCCAAGATTACCTTGTGTCAGAATGCATGAGTTTGTGCGCCTTTTCTTCCCGTCATTGCTGCTGCAGATGTGTTATTGGTTCTGAACCAGAACTCTGCTCCGGCGTGGCCCTTGTCCTGGTCTTGTGAACTTTAGGTCTCTTTAAGCAAGGTATTTAAATAATGAAGGGACACTTGTTAATCAGACGTTTGGGGATTTTATTGTCTTGACAGTTGGTGAAAGCAGCGTGTGCTTACTTTGTAATGTAGTCAGCGTTCTTCTGATGCCCCATTGATATTTTGCACTGAGTAAGTGTTTTGCCACAGAGCAAAGGTGAAAGGCCCGGTAGCTCAAACATGCATCTCTAACTGCAAGCATTCTTTCAGGTGCAGCTGTGGCAAAGGCAGTGGACTTAGTTAATGGATTGTTTTGTGTAACGAGGCTCTGCAATACCTTAGATTGGACTCAGGTAATGAGTAAAGATAATGATACTTTACCTAGGTTCTTGTTTACCAGCTAAGCTAAGCAGTTTGTTAATTTAAAGTAGATTTGTTGCTGTAATTGTGTGCAGTTTGTTTCTAATTTACCGAAAAGTATGATATGAATGCAAGAACTGTGGATTGATTTGATGAGACGGACAGTGGGGCCGAAGGTGTTCATTTACTTCTTTTGAGGAAGACAGAGGTTCTCAGGGCTGCGGAGCAAACAGAAAGCATTTCACGGTGGGAGCCCTGAAGTGCTGTGTGCCAGGCAGCCATCCAGCCGTAATTACACAGAATGGTCTCTGGTTGCAAACTTCCAGCACCCGCACCAGGGAGGTTAGAACAAAGTGCAGAGACAGCACAAAGGTCCAGTGCGGTTCAACAGCAGGCTTTGTATCTGGGAGGTCTCCACATGAAAACGGTGCTAGAACAAATGTACAGCTGCTGTTTCTTCAGGGGAAACGTTACTCTGGTTAGATGTGTAGTTCAGCAAGTGTCCCCGCAGTGCTCTTCACCATCCCTTAGAGGAGGGGCGAAGGTCTGCAGCCTGTTGTGTCCTCTTGCAGAGGACAGGGCTGTGCGGGGGATGGCTGAGGAGCTGGCTATTTACTCGGCACCCTGAGAAGTCCCAGAAGGGAAATTCAGCCGGGTGAGTAGGTTATAACTCAGTAGAGCAACAGAAAGGCTTCTGTAATTAGCCTCCAGCTAATGAAGTGTCAGGGCACTGAATTTTGTGTCATGCTTTACAGCAGCTGGTTTCTTCTCTGCAAAGCTGTGGAGTAGCACTGTATGCTTCGAACTCTGAACGTATCCCTCACGTCTTGTAACTTGTGAGGGCCCATGTCCAGCTGGCTTCGTGTTTTTACAAATAGCTGTGCTGTGGCTGTTTTCAGGCTAGTAAAAATTCTCCTGTAGACTGAAGGAAGGGCTTGAAACTGTCTACAGGGGAAGTAAAGCTGTAGCGCTGGTGGTGAAGCAACGGCAGTCCTTGCAGTTATGCTGGCCGATCGCGGATAGAAGGTGTTCGTAAAGCGCCGTGTGACCACAGGGAGGTTCCTGGCGAAGACGCCTAGAGGCCGAGCAGCAGCTCGCACAGCGAGGGCGTTGGAAGTCCCGTCAGCTCCTTCCTTGGCTTTCATGCATCTAGTGCTGCCGGCACCTGCGTCGGCCGAGCCCAAGCTGGCTGCTCGTGGGCAGGTTCGCTTGCTTGGCGGCGCAGAAGAGGGCCTGCTCTGCAGAACCGAGCTCCCGTCTCCCCGCTGCCGACGGCGTGTTATTCCCGGCTCCCGAGAGCAGCACCATCTGGTGAAGGGAGCTGAGAAGCGCAGTGCGAGGGCAGCCGCAGGAAGCGCGTATGCCGCAAGAGCGGTTTGAATCTTGATGGCGTTTTCATCTTCATCCACCCAGGTGTTTTCCTGCAGTAGGAAATGCCTGCTTTGCCAGGATCTTCGGTCGGCCACCTAAAGGGACGCTTTCCGCTTTCCCTATTAGTGGCTCGGCGCTGTTGGAGGAGCAGCGTTTTGAGCCGTGCTCTCTTTGTTCGTTGCAATTCACCCTCATCAAACAGTCTCTAGCTTGTCCTTGAGCATTTTGCAATAAGTTTGGCAGTGAGTTCTGAATTCAATAGCCAAATATATTCACAGGGTAGGGATGTATGTATATATATTTTTTAACATACTGGAATTTGGGAATGACGTGCTGTGCTATAAATAGGAGTGGATCAGAGGAGTTAGGAGTTCTGTTTAGGGTCTGGCATGAGCAAAACCTGAACCAGATGCTGAAAACATTTTTTTCTGGCCTTTTCTTCCCTGGGGGAAGGGACCATGTCAGATTCCTGAGATTTTGCCATACAGTGTTTGTTTTTCCTGGCTTTTCATCTCCCACTGTTAACATTTTACCTGGCATCATCCCTCTTCTCAGCCAAGGTGACTGGGACTGGCCTTACCATATTTAATCATGTGGAAGGCATTGCTGTGCTGCGACTTGTGGGGATGCAGAAAAATGTCTTGCCCACACAGCACCTCACTCAGTAACCTCACAAGTTGACCACAGTTCGATCATTTGGTGGAGTTAAACACTGGGTTAAAAAGTATGTACTGGTATTAATTATGCCATCTTACTTTACTAGTAAATAAGCCCACTAAGTGCCCCCCACATGGGTGGTAGAGGCGTGCTGTACCAGAGATCTCCCTGTCATCCCACCTCCGAGCCATCTAGCAGCATTTGGTTCCGCTCGAGCTCATTTTGCTGACTGCGGCAAGCCAAATTGCCACTCCTGCATCAACAACGCCTGGAGCGTGTCAGCACGCTTTGGGATATGCAGGGTGCTGTCAGCTTTGACAGCTGTGCGCACAGGTACATGAGCAGAGCTGAGTTCTTCACGTGAGCAAGAATCACCTTTCACTTGGATAATTTTCACGGTGCTGCTGCCTTATTGAGTGGCTCAAAGAGCCTGTCAGGGGGCCTTCTCGGGATGTTTCTGTCAGGTAGAGAAGCTGCTGGATTTTGGGAGGAGGAATGGCTCTTTCCTTTCAAAAGTAGCATCGCAGAGGTACTAGCCTGTGCTTGGCTTCTTTGGAAGAGACGTGTGGAGCAACTGTGAAAATATGTTGGACCACAAGCGGGAAAGATTTTTGTTGGGGTCCTGTGTGAGAATGTGGCTGTTTCTGGCTGGGTTTTGCTGCTGTCCGTGTGGCACTGGGTCATGCGAATGTGTCGTGACAATGACTGAAGTTGCAGCCTAGTCTGAGCGGTGCTGCAGCCTTTTCTGGATGGTGCTGCAGGGTCTGCTGCCTGAAAGGCACGTGCTAGCAACAGGGGTTTGTTTTTCTGCTTGCAGGAGTGTGAATCCGGATTGAAACTGGGGACAAAATGAAGCAGTGTGCCTTCAAAGCCCGGGCTGGGCACCATGAGGTGTGACCGGGCGCTGTGCTTCCAGCGGGGGTTAGGTCGCTCCCGTGGGCGCTGCAGTGCCCAGCGCTCAGGCTCAGGGGCCTGAACGCGGACAGCCTCGTACTCGAGTTTTGTGGAGCATGACGCGAGGGGGAGAGGAGGCAGGAGAAGACAGACAGTGGATGGAGATCGGTGAATGTGGTGCGTGTAGCCAAGGATCTGCACCACCTGAGATTTAAGGGATTTGCTGCTCTGCCTCTGACTCCTGGAGTGAGGGCATCGGTTCCCTGTCTGCAGACTGGAAATAGGCAGCTTCTCATTGCTCCTCGCCTCCCCTTTGTGCTTGCTCAGGAACGGAGGCTGCCTCGTACGTGCACGGCGCCTGGCACAGGGCGGCTGTGACCTGACTTGAGATCTCCTTCCAGCGCTGGCATGCTGTGCGTTGCGTTAGAGGTGCAGAAACCAGCCAGTCTTGGCACATTTTTGTTTTCTCTCCATATAACACTTGAGTTTCTAAACTTCTTAGTGGTTTATAGCCACTAGGCTGCCCCTTACAGCTGTGTGCCTTTTGAGTCTGCTGTCCTGCCTTCGTGCAGGTGGACTCCCAGCTGGAAGCCTGCAGTTGCATTTACTGCTCGACTGGCTGGGTGGGAGTGTTGGTCGGAGGTAGAAGTTGCTTGGGTGCTGGTTGCTACAGCAGTTCTTCTCTACTGATATTTCAGCTGCTATTGCTGTTTGTTTTTAGGACACAGGTATTGGGATGACCCAGGAGGAGCTTGTTTCTAACCTTGGTACCATTGCGCGATCAGGCTCAAAGGTAACTTGGGACGGGGCGCCCCTTCCTTCCCTTAGCAAAGCCTTCTCCGATTACAGTCACTTTTGTTCTCCCAGTAATTTCTTGTTCTGTCTCTTCCCTTGGCCCTCAGCCCAGCTGTGAAATTACACCCCTCTTGGAAGGTGAAACCTTCCTATGGAGTCATCTAGCTCTTAATGGTCTCTGTTGTGTGCCAGGGAGGCCTGTGGTGCCAAAGCAGCACTAATGGGCCCTGCATGTAAGGCTGCTGCACCTGGCTGCCCTCACTCCCAAAAGTAAATGCCTTCTTCCCCAAGCCATCGTTGTGGAGGGGGACGTGCTCATTCAACATTCACGCTGTGTCCGGGAGGGCAGCAGCTGTGCCCTTGTGCTGGCAAATTGTCATATATATTTACCTGACTTTTTTTGTCCGTCTCTGGAGTCACTACTCTGAGGTTGCTTCCTCCTTATTGGCTGAGCCTTTGCTTGTTCTCCTTCCCTGCTAGCTGCAGTGAGTGTTGCCCTAAGCAATGCTTCCCTTTTCCAGAGGTGCATTCCCTGTGGGAGAAACCCTTTTCCTCAGGCACCCTGCTGAGAGCGCTGACAGAGGTGTGGGATGAGGGTGCTGAATGACCAGGCCAGCAGCACCTGGCATAGGGCCACATCAGTGCACACAGGAGCCCCGCTGCAGGATGGGCTGCAGCCTCCCAGAGGTACCTGAAGTCGCTGCGCACTTGTTTATCTCCTCCTTTGTTCCTCCAGGCATTTCTAGATGCTCTCCAGAGCCAAGCTGAAGCCAGTAGTAAAATCATCGGTCAGTTTGGAGTAGGTTTCTACTCAGCCTTCATGGTTGCCGATAAAGTGGAGGTGTTCTCGCAGTCTGCAGAGCCGGGGAGCCCAGGCTACCACTGGTCTTCAGATGGGTAAGGCTGCAGGATGGGATGGAAGTGTGCGGGGGCCGTGTCCAGATCAGGCATGAACTGAAAGCTGTGCAAAGCAGGATGGGGCTTGTGTGGTCTTTCATGACTGTGCTTACTGGTTTAGATCCTGCTCAGATTATACATAGCAAGAAAGTGTGGCCAAATATGCCAGGGTGAACAACCATAGAGGCAAACTTGCTTTGTCAGAGCAGGCATGTTGTGGACAAAGGGAGTACCTGCCTCTCCTGTTCCTTCCCTGCTGGCAGGCGATTGTCTTAGCAGTGCTCCAGACTAGAGAGACAAATTTGCTGTCTTTGGTCTAGTTGTTCCCTGGCTTTTTGCTCAAGGGCACCCACAGTAGGCAGGGCATGTGCAGTTCTGTGACTCTGTAGGCACGTGTCTTCTGTGGGTTGGATCTGTGTGCTCAGCCTTTGCTTTTTGCTTGCAAGTTGCAAACATCTGTGACGGCAGAGCTGTGCTGTGCTGGACCACGTTGAAATTGGAGCTCCTCAGGGTGAGAAGCTCTGCGTCTCCTTAAAATCTCCTAGAAAGTATTTACCGAATTATTTAAATTCTTGAAAAAATATCTTGTAACTGAGACATCTTGGGGTGCCAACAAGCTGCTGTATTCTGCAGGCTGTACTGCCGTACGCTTTAAAGGCTTGCCTGTCATCGCTGCTACTGTCTCTCCCCTGGGTCAGTGCTCTCACCAGCGTTTGACCCCCATGTGGCATTCACTTAACAGTGGAGTAGGAATGGTCATCCAGAACAGGCTGTCTTTACCTGAGCACAGCTTGTCATTGCAACAAGGTACTGCTCTCCAGTGGAGATAATGAACGTGGGCCCACAAACAAGTCGGAGTTGTCAAGACAGAACGCAGAAGCCTGGGAGTTACAGTCACAGTCAGAAACGTAGGAGAGCGGTTGAAGGTTAGGCCTACACAAGCTGAAGTTTGTTTGAAGTTTTTCCTTTTCTGTAGAGGCTGCTGGTGTCTGCAGAGAGGTGTGTCCTGGGCTCTGAGGTCTCCATAGGAAGACAGCCACGTTACCTGGGGCCTTCTCAAAGGCACAGAGAGCATTCACACATTTGAGATTTTTTGCCTTTTCCTCGTGGTGCTGAAGTGTTGTGTGTGCTGTCAGTTTAATTACATGTTTTTATGTCCCATCATGGTTGTATCCGAGGCACAAGCTGACATGGTTCTGTTTCTAATCCTAGCTCAGGAATGTTTGAGATTGCAGAAGCATCTGGTGTCAGAACTGGGACTAAGATTATTATACATCTTAAAGAAGACTGCAAGGAGTTTGCAAATGAAGACCGAGTCAAGGGTGAGTAGAGGAGGGAAATGCCGTTACCTGCTGAGGGGATGCATAGAGTCTGGTTCCCCACGAGTGGGAGGTGAATGTGCAGTGTTTTTACTCTCCTGCAGCACCTTTCACCTGCTGTTACTGAAGAAATTCTTACTCTGTTGTTTTCACAAACGTGACTCTTCGATGTCGTCTTTTCATTCCAGAGGTGGTGACAAAATACAGCAACTTCATCAGCTTCCCGCTGTATCTCAACGGGAGACGAATTAACACATTACAGGTGAGCAGGAGGGCCACAGCAGGTTACTCATGGAAATGAACCACTGTAATCCTCCACTGGAGACAGGAAACACAATAAAGCTGCTGCTGCTGCTGTCCCTGGCAGTCAGGGGAGGATTGTCCAGGATATCACAGACCCTTTAGTGACAAGTTAATTAAAACAAGAGGAGACAATCTGGCATAAGTCATGCCTGGTGCTGCTTATTGGTGTTGGAGAGAATACTTGCAGATTGGCAAAGCAGTTGTTATTTATAGATATCTTCTGGTTTCTTCCCTAATCAGAATGACTATCTCAATGCTTTATAATACTTGTTTTAGCTGTTTAAGCCAGGTGACCTGTTAGCGATGTAGGGTTTGCTCACATCACTGATGTGCTGACACCTCTTGCTGCATTTCTTTGTGTCCTTCGCTATGGGATAGCCAGTACCAGTGAATGCTTGGTTTTCATTGTGGCTCAGCTCACAGCCTGATTTTCTGCACAGCTCTTAGCTGAGCAGTACTTAATGCTGGCATTTTCTAACCAATTAAAATGATACAGCCAGATTCACCTTAGTCGGAAGTTCTTGGCCCAATTGCAGGAATATCCTAGGTGAAATTAGTTATCTTTAAAATAAAAATGTATGAATTGTTTTTCTTCCAGCATCTCCTTTTCTGGTTGGCTAAATCTTCCTTACCTACGAGAGTAGGTAGAGAGTGTATCCTTTGTTTGCCTGGAATGTGGCACTGGATGCACAAGCTTTCAAGATTGTACTTAAGTATTTTATCATGTTAATTTATTTAATGTTCTGCAATTGGTGTTATTAGTGACAAATATTTATTTGGATTCTTACAATAATAGTGTTTCTGCTCCAAAGACTTTCTAGCTGTTTCCCTTAAATTACAAAACTAGAAACAGATTTAGAGAGCTGTTTGGTCTTCCTACCTAACAGTCAATAGAACACACTCCGTAGAGAAGAGCAGTACTAGAGCAAGGGGTGAAATGTGCTTAATGGAGTCATGTACTTTTATCTTCTTATCAGAAAGCGTGTTTTCCACTGGGATATGGCAACAGCTTTATTCTCACTATGCTCCCATTTCTGGCCTCTCCTTTATTCAGGATCTTTTTTTTTTCTCCATTTTTCCACATGTCAACGTCAGTTCACTGTAAACAGAGCCGTAGTTAGATCCCTACTGTAGGTTTTCCTAGGTAAGATCTTGAATGCTTGCCCTGTAGCTGATGGTGTAGAGTTAGAGGCTTTTCCGGTCTAACTGTGATAACTGTAGCTACAAGTAAGACTCTGGGAAAGCAGGGCTTTACCTAACAACAGCTGCTATGAAGCACCTTAGTACCCACTTGAGTCCATAATCCTACCCGTGATCCTGCAGACCCTGCAGGACACTTGTGTGTGCTGGAAATGTTGGGAAGCCGCACGTGTAGCAAGGCTTAGAGGCAGAAACAGCTTTAAGGAATATGGAAGTATGGCAGGGTTGCCAGAGCCCTGCATCCCTTGGACTGGTAGGCTGAGGGTGGCCTGGATGTTTGTATTGCCCACAGTGACCGCTCCTGTCACTTACTAGGGTGTGAGTGGCAAAGAGCAGTGGCAAGTGTAGTGGGCTTCATCCGGCTGTAAAGAAGAGTTTCTTAATTGGTCCCAATGTTTGTTAAATAGGCAGAACCTCCCATATCTTTGCTAGATGCTGATCTTTTGCTGATGTACTGAAAATGTAAATGTGGTGTGAGCATGGGCTGAATGCACCAGAAAGCATTGGGCGTTTGTGGGTTTCAGAGCAGCAGAAGGTGGAAAGCGTGGCCTCAGGGAAAGACGTGGTCTGGAGCTCGTGATTCTAACTCACATGTTGATGTGTGAAACTGTACTGCTGAAGCACTTTCTGACCCTTTAGCAAGGATGGCTGAGTGGTTCACGAAGCATCTCCTGAAACGCTCCAAAGTATGTCAGGAGAAAACAGGTAACTGAGGACTTGCTTCACAGGCACTCAGCTGACCTTGCAGTGGGATTGGTGACTCCCATCAGGGAGGCAGGCAGGTTGGAACAGACACACTTAAACTTTCACTTTTCTTTTGCTTGTTGGCTTGAGCCTTGAGACGCTTGACCTGTACTGCCAGTGAGCTGAGCTGTGGTAACTGTCCGGGATGCTCTTGGCCAGTGACAAGTGTGAGGTAATGGAGGTTAGCCAAATCCCTTGCGTTCTGGGCTAAACGAATCCGCCTTGTATGTGGTGCAGGGCAACAGTACCTGCATGGAAGGTGACCAGAGATCAGCTGAGGGGCAGTAATTTGTTAGTGTGTGAACCATACTACATCCCACTGCCCTTGTGCTTTGCAGAAGAGAGTGTGTCCGTTTGAAAGATGGTATTTCCTTGCTCCAGCACCCTGAAGGGAAAATATAACTCTAAAAGAAGAGCGTTGTGCTGTGAGGCCACAGGTGATGGGAGCTGATGGGGACTCACCTCCCTGCTCCTCCACAGGCTCTCTGGATGTTGGACCCCAAGGACATCGGTGAGTGGCAGCATGAGGAGTTCTACCGCTTCATAGCGCAGGCTTATGACAAGCCCCGCTATGTCCTGCACTACAAGACCGACGCTCCCCTCAACATCCGCAGCATCTTCTATGTGCCTGAGCAAGTACGTGCCGTTCTGACCAGAGAACAGTGGGATGTCCTCCCAGTTCCTCTGAAGAGGAGAGAATAGCAGTGCTCCTTAGGAGAGGAGGCAGCTAAGGCTGCAGAATTGCAAGTGGGGATATCCAGTGTGGCATCTTTGCAGTGGTCTGTGTGCCACAGGGTAATGGTGGGGGTACTGAGCCATGACAGGAATCGAAGGTGGCTCAGATAGGTCGCTAGGGAAGACAGCCAAGATTTCAGCTCCTGTTGGATTCAGTACTGGTAGGGAAGACCACAGTGTGACCTGGTCAGCTGGTGCAGCTGCACAGAGTGCTGCAGCGTGGCATGCAGCTGATGGCTGGGCACCCTGCACACTGCTGGTGTTACCTTTGTTTCTCGTTCCTGCAGAAACCATCCATGTTCGACATCAGCAGGGAACTGGGTTCCAGCGTTGCCCTCTACAGCCGCAAAATTCTCATCCAAACCAAAGCTGCCGACATCCTGCCTAAATGGCTGCGCTTTCTCAGAGGTGTGTGCTGGGAGCAGGAATAGCAGGCTGTGGAATGTGGCTTCCATAGGGTGTTGGGTGAGGGGCTGCCTTCCTGAGCCTGGCTCTTGTGTATGCTTCACTGTTCAAGGGTTGCTCTGTGTTCCAGGTGTTGTGGACAGTGAGGATATACCCCTGAACCTCAGCAGGGAGCTGCTGCAGGAAAGTGCCCTTATCAGGTAAGCAAGAGGTAGATCTTGTGGACTGCTGAGGCGCTTCTGGCTTCTTGCTGGTCAAGGAGGGGGCATTGTAGGTAGTTGGAGGGACCTGGACATAAGTAGGCTGCAGCGCTCCCATCCTTGAGAATTTATGCGGTCTATAAAGTCAGTTGTTTCCCAGCCGTGCTGGTCATATCTCAAGATGTGTCTGTCTCTTCCCTGGGCCATGTGCCATTTGTGCCCTTGGCTGCCTTTTGGTGTCTCTGGTCAACAGCACTAACAGTGGATTTGCTCTTTAAAGTGTCTGATCTCCACCACCACGTGGTTTGGAAAACAAAACCAAACAGTAAGTCAGCTGTCAGTGCTAGGAAGCTGGTCCATATCTTAGTGTCACCACGTATTTATGTGTAGATCTTCGAACAGCATCTTGTATCTGTTGTCTCCAGACTTCCTTCAAAGCTCTGCTGTTCTCACGCACATGTTTGTCGAACACTGAGTGCCAGCCAGCTGGGTTTTCATTTATTGCTGAGCCCTAGTGAAGTTGACTGCTGGCAAACCAGTCTCCTCAAAAAAAAAAAAACCTTGGATCTTGCTTTTCTCCTTCAAGTCCTCTCTTAAACACCTGTCACTGTTGGAACTTGAAGCAAGGATAAGAGAAGACTCTTATTCCATAGTGTTTTTGTTGTTACCTTGTTAGGTTTGATGGCTAACTTGCATTCAACAGCTGCTAAAATGCCCTGAGCTTCACTATAGTCATCAAAATAACCCCGTCACTTCACAGTGGATTTTGAGGCCTTCAGAAAGGGTTCTTCCCAGTGTAGCCCTTTTATAGTCGCTTCTTTCCCATGTTTAAGGATAGGTGTGGGAGTGCGGTGAATGTCCTATGCACAGTTGGTTATGTACTGCAGCATCATTCAGTCACTGGAGTTACTGAAGATTTGAGCTTCAGCAGTGCATTTGTACCACAGCCCTAGCTCTCTCTCCAGCTCAAGAGCTGCTCTTGACTACAATACGAAGAACAGATGCAAAGCCATGACGGAAAGGAGACAGTGGCCCTAGAGTTTCTTCTCTGTCCTTGTGTTTCCAAACGTGTCACTGAAACGCTACACAGGGAGAGAGATGTTTACTTGTCTTGGTCTAGCTGCCATCTTTAAAAAGGCTTGTTTCTGCTGCAGGAAACTCCGAGATGTTTTGCAGAAGAGGTTGATAAAGTTCTTCATCGACCAGAGCAGGAAGGACCCTGAGAAATATGCCAAATTCTTTGAGGACTACGGGGTGTTCATGAGAGAGGGGATTGTCACGATAGCAGAGCAGGATGTCAAGGTACCAGCAGTCCTTATGCGCTGCAGCTGATGAGAAGGGTATGGGCTCCTCCTATGACCTGGGATGAGGGGGACTGCTACTTCTCCATGAATCTTATACACCTGTAACTCTTGTTCCTGGGTCTAACAAGACCTACAGATGCTCTAGGCCCCTTTCCCTGACTCTGACATTTTCTGGCTGGGTGCTGTTTCCCACTTAGTTAGAGACACTCTGCGCTTTCTCTGTACCCATGCTTGTTCTCAGCCCTCACTGATGTAATACGAACTACAGCAGGCGATAAAGTAGGGCTTTTCCCCTACTGTTGTCTTCAGCCTGGATTCCCATTTCCAGGGGAGCTTGGCCTACATCCTGTCTAGGTCGTTCTTCTGCCTCCATAATATCTGGAGCAGGAGAGGTGGGACTCGGAGTCCCGTGAGCCTTTCTGCGGCAGTACGAACTGCAAGCAAGCCTGCCCATTGCAAAGAGATGTCCTGGGACCGAGAGTGGTCAGGTAGAGCTATAGTGACCTGCTCTCAGCTCACAAGAGCACATTTCTTTCAGGAGGACATTGCGAAGCTGCTGCGTTATGAATCGTCTGCCTTGCCTGCAGGCCAGCTGACCAGCCTGACCGAGTACGCCTCCCGCATGAAGGCAGGGAGCAGAAACATCTACTACCTGTGTGCACCCAACCGGCATCTGGCCGAGCACTCCCCGTACTTTGAGGCCATGAAGAAAAAGGATATGGAGGTAGGCGAGCAGTGTGTCGTGGCCAGGGAGGACACGCTGAGCCACTGCGTCAGTGGTCAGGGCTCAGCTGGATCTTGGAGCTGAGCAGAGCAGTGATAGTGACAGTGTGTGATAGTGTCCATCTTTGCATCCCTCTGTCTACACTCAGACTGGCTAGTGCAGCGTGGGGCCAGGAAGGACCTGTAACACACTGTGCAGGCGGGTTAGTACTTGTGCAGACGTCTAGATACTTTTGCTAGTTCTGACATCTCTTAATTGCGTTTGCTGAATCCCGGAACAGGAGCCTGGGAGTTGCTGTGCAGTGCTGGTAACACTGTTGTTATAGGTGTCCTCTGCAGGCAAGTGGCCCTTTCAGGACTGGAGTCAGTGCTGGTTCTCACCTTCCCTGGGGGGCAGCAGGACTTGTCCAGCTGCAGCCCTGCCATCCATGGTAACAAAGCCCTGCAAGGGTTTGCTTTTATTTGGAGCCCTGAGTGGTAGTCACAGTGGGGTTGAACCTGCTAGTTTCCCTTGTGATGTCCTTGCCATTTAGTGCAGAGTTGCCTCTGGAAAGAGGAAGTGCTGTTATGTCTCAAACATCTGATCGTCTGCTTTTTTGGCACAGGTCCTGTTCTGCTATGAGCAATTTGATGAGCTGACACTCTTGCACCTTCGGGAGTTTGACAAGAAGAAGCTGATCTCGGTGGAGACAGACATTGTTGTTGATCACTATAAGGAAGAGAAGTTTGAGGAGAGTCGCCCAGGTATTGTGAGGTTCCCCTGGCCCTTCCTGCTGCATGCGGTCCTGCCGCCCTGTGTCAGCCAGTGAGGGTACGCCTCTTTCAGCACTCTTGCGGTTCCTGTTTGTATGAGCAAGAGCACTCCTTTCCATCCTGCAGTTCTCATGGTCTGAGACAACTTGCAGTTCTTGCAGATCCATTTCATCCCACGTGCTGCTGTGGATCAAAGTTTAAGCCATTTGCTAATTTAAACAGATGGCGTGTCACGTATGGAGTTTTAACAACGGGCACACACCTGGTGCCCGGACAGAGGGAGGTGGGCATTGGCAGGGAAAGAGCCTGCCCCCTCCGGGTATGGCACGGTCTAGGATGAGGGGATGTACGTAGGTGTGTGCTGAGTGGTGCTGCATTCCCATTTCCACAAGAGAGCAAGTAAACGAAAGTGTGAAATGGACTGAGATCAGGAATAAAGCTCACTGTCCATTGACACACAATAGATGCATGCTCGGCTGTGCCCTCTTTCTTCTGCCAGCTGCAGAACGTCTGACAGAGGGAGAGGCTGAGGATCTGATGGCCTGGATGAGAAATGCCTTAGGCTCTCGAGTCACGGGTGTTAAGGTAGGTATTGTGTGCCTGGGTAGCTGAGTACAGAAGATCCACAGAGATCATAGTCTAGGAAGAAAAAGCAGCGGTTGACTGAGGGTCTGCTGCCACAGATTTTTCTTTGGACCCTTTGGAAAAATCATTCTTCTCTGTGCCTCCTCTCTGTAAATGGTGTGAATGCTGCTATCTGTCATTCGGGGGGGTCATTGTGGCAGTGGGAAGAACCACTTCTTCATGTGTAACAACCAAAGCCCATTTTACCAGTTCATACTTAGGTTACCAGAAGAACACGCTAGTGACTGTCTTGCCCGTGGAGTAGAAAGGCTTAATGCCAAGGAGTGCTTTGGGACCTGCTGTGACCTGCTGCCTGTGGACCAGTGGGGCCATGTGGGACCCCAGCTCTCCTGCCTGTTTAGGCAGCTCCTCTGGGGTGGGGACAAATCACGCAGGGGCTTGGTGTGGATCTTTGCTGAAGAGATCCCGAGTCCTTTAACGTCCCCCACCTGTAAATCATGTATTTTCCATCTCAGCACTGATTGTTATTTTTGCTGCAGGTGACTACACGGCTAGACACCCACCCCGCCATGATCACTGTGCTCGAGATGGGGGCTGCCCGCCACTTTCTTCGCATGCAGCAGCTGGCCAAGACCCAAGAGGAGCGTGCCCAGCTTCTGCAGCCCACCCTGGAGATCAACACGGGGTAAGGGGTTGCAATACCAGTGCTAAGCATTGCATTCCTGCTGGGCTGGAGGCAGAGAGGAGGCAATGTAAAGCCCTCAGGCTAGCAGAACTCCTCCCGTAAAGAGCAGTGTGTGCTACAGTGCCTTGGTCTGTGAGGCTGCATGGCATGGTGGACATGAGCCACCCACTCATACTGTGTCCAGCCCTCTGAGGACCATGGGGGTTATAGGGTCAGGAGGGGAGAGAAGCCCCTGGAACAGGAGCAAGGAAGGTGGAGCTGTTTTGGCCTTTGGGTAGAACATTTTCTGTCCTACCTTGGCTTAGATGCTCATTCCGGAAAGAAATTTCTCATATGTTCAAAACTACTAAGTGTTAGTGTGGATCTCTCTCTTACAGGCATGCTCTGATTAAGAAGCTTAACGAGCTGAAGGACAGTCAGCCTGATCTGGCCCAGATGTTACTTGATCAGGTGAGAGCCAGGCCTTCTCCCCAGACCATCCTCCCCAGAGCCAGCTGGCAGACTGTGTATGGCAGGGAACAGGGTGGAGCCCTTGTGATGGGCTTCATTCACATTCTTCCATGCTCCCCGCTCTGGGTATTTCTGCTGCTTGTGGCCAATGTGTTTTCCTACCAGGCTGCCTAGAAGACATGCTTGGTGTCAGCATGCAACTCCTGAAGTGTGACATTCATTTCTTCCCCAGCTTTCATTCGCCTTGCTCCTGCTGCTTATTTAATACGTTCTTCTCTTTCTCAGATTTATGAGAATGCCATGATAGCAGCAGGACTGAATGAAGATCCCAGACCAATGGTGAGCCGGCTGAACGAGCTGCTCACCAAAATCCTGGAGAAAAACTGAGCCCTGGAAAACTAAAGGATGAACTCTGTGCTGATATCTCTTTCCTCCAGTGCAGTCACTGTCAGCTATTGCAGCATCTGCTTGCAGGCACTGTTCAGTGAGCGGTTCACCTGGCAGGTTGGCCAGGGAGAAGGCAGGGGACTTCCAACCATCACTGCACAGGTAGGAGCCAGTTGTAATTACTAGGGCATGTCATCAGCCTGTTCAAAGTGCAGTGTTCTTAGTGGGAGCAAAATGCAGAGATTACTGCTAAAACAATACGCCTAAATTTGTGACATGAGCCTAGAGAACCTCATTTCATAATGTTTCTAGAAATGGCCTTTCCCAAAACAGCAAGAGTCCCAATTAGGTCTGCGAGTATACCCCCTGTCCACTGAAGAATGAATTTTTGTGTACCATTGTGCTCTGAACAAGCACTGGCAGAATCCATTAATTTGTGAAGAAGCTTCCACCTCTGACCAGGCAGGAGGACTTAGCTGCAATGGAGATCGATTGCTGCCATTAGCAGACAGATACTGTTGGTGGAACATGTCAGTACATTCCCATGGCAGAAAAGATCACAGAGCTGGTGAATAATTGAGTTCATCCTCATCTTGCTGCAGAGAAAGGGAAGTAACCGGGAAACAGTTTTCCAGCGCATGGAACTCAACTTTCCAGTGTATTTCTGGAGAGTCTCCAGGGTTTTTGTGTCTTCTGTGGGATAAATTGCATGCCTAGCTGACCTGTATTTATGATAAATAAATTCCTCTTCTTTTCCAAACCCCCGCACTCTTCCCTTTTCCCTTTGCTTTGTTGGTCTTTGTGTCTTCCAGCTGGTGATTTCATGGTTCTCTGTCTTCAGATGCTGCTTGGTTCTTCAGAGCATTGGTTACTAGACAGTGGTGGGAAGAGAGGGCTGTGAAAACTGTAGGTTGTAGCAGAGAGTGTGGAAGGAGAACAGGGGAATCTTCAGCTATGAATTCTGTTAGCCTTGTCCTTGAAAATGGAGTTTTGCACTTTGAATCTTTTCTGTGGAGCAATAGCTGTTCAATGGAAGAGACGTTTGTAACAGAAAATACTGCACGAGATTTCCCTCTCTGCATCAAGTTTACACCAGGCAAACTGGCTTACAAGAGTTCTTTTCCCTTCTCACTGGGGGCTCTGAGGCAGCTGTGATGTTTATCTTATCCTTAAATTGTCAGATTAAGATTCTGAAACTGGATTTGGTTAAGTGTTGGGATGCTGTCGTGGACAGGATAACCTCCAGCTCTTTCCCTGAGAACGCCATGAGCTCAGTAAACAAAAGGAAGCCTGGCTGTGCAAAGAGGAATGAAAAGGGTTTTCTGCATGAGGTGCCATTTTAGACATTCTATTAACATCACCTGAAATTCCATTTTTATTCAGATGCAGAAGAGGAACTAATGTGACAGTTTAGGAGGCACTTAGAGGAACAAGGAGCCACCTTCTACACTCCTAATAGCTGTGTAGCTCAGCTAGAGGCAGCAGGTCTTGATTCAGTTCCTGGGACGACGTAAGTGGCATCTTGTGTTTTGATTCGCTGGAACTCCTTGATTGCTCAATAAAGAAATACCCTTAAATTGTCCATACTCAAAGATTGGAAGTCAGCAGCTGAGGTGGCACAGGTAAACACACACACAGTTTTGCTCCAGGAAGCAGACAACATGCGTGGAGTTCAGCTATACACTTTGGAGACTGCGCAGCATTCTTCTCCGAGTAGATGTAAGATTCTTTGCCATCAAAATTGATGTAAATACACAGGGAAGAATACTAAATATTGTACACTCGCATCAGAGCTTTGCAGGGCACATAAAAGGAGCAACAGTGTGGCTACATGGCTAGACCTCTGCAATGCAGCGTGTTTCATTAACATGGACTGAAGGGATGAAAATCTGGTGGTTTTCTAATGCTAGGTGTGGCAGGTGAGTGCATCAGCCTGCAGGCCGGTCACCTGGTGCTCACTGATAAAGTGGCTAAAAATACCATCCGTTGATACGGTGCCTGAGTTGAAGCTGGGTGCTAGTTTGTAAAACCTGATGCAGTCAGAAGCAGAGCATGCTTACTCCCAGATGGTCATGAACTGTCTGACATGTCTTTAACCTCTCCAGTCCTGGGGGTCCTCTGGGAATGCCAGCAGCCTTCGAGGTGCTAATTTTTTGCCCTGACAGATTTGTGACTAAAAGGCCAAACAAGATTTCTGTTGCTGGAGTGCAAACCAAGCCTTTGTGACTGTGCCCGTCAAACACGGTGAAAGGTGGTGATAGTCCCAGGATCCTGTGCGCAGCAAGGAGCAGTAGCAGCAGGATCAGGAGGGTGCTTTGACCCAAATCTCACATACTTGATCGTGCTGCTTTTTCTGATGCTTTGTCTAGGCTTCACAGTTCCGTACACCAGCAGCTTCTCCAGGTCCTCACCTCTTAGTCTCAGCTTTCCGCTTTACTTTATAGAGACCTGCAGAGATTGCTGGTGTATGAAGTTTTTATACATGGCTAACAGAACGATCCTAGTGGAAAAGGGAGGTGTAGAGGCATCGTGTTGATGGACACAAGCTGAGTGCTGACAGGAGTACAGGCGACTCGCTTGAGAGCCAGTCTGTAGATGACTGGCTCCGAACGGGCCTCTGCATGGAATGCAACAGAAGCTCTTTGGTGGAAGAGCAGTGTAAAGGATGAGTTGTTTCAGACATGACAGGCAGGGAGGCATGGGAAGCTAGTTAGGGCCTGGTTTTTCACTTTCTGCACAACGTCAAAACATGCTGTGCAAGCAGAGAAGGCTTCTGTGGATCCTGCTTCAGAACTTCGGTGCTGTTTGTAGTGGTGAAGCTGGAGTTGTGCTCTTTAGCTCCCATCTTCTCCACTTAGATCCTAAATTACTCATCCTCAGAAGCATTGTATCGCTAACCAGTTTCCATCTGGCCTTTGCTCTTCCTGCAGTGAAGCTGCAGAGACCCGTAATTTTTCTAGCACAACATGAGTTCCAAGAGCGTGCAACATGTGGGAATGGTGCTGTGAAGCTGCCAGCATGGGCTGGTTGTGTCCTTTGCTTCTGCGTTTGCTCTACCAGATTTCCCCATGGGATGGAATCGGGGATCTCCAACCTGGAACAATCTCATGAGCTTATTTGAGTTCCTGGTTGTAAACACTGCTGAGCCCTGCTATGTGCAGAAAATTAATCTATCTTTGATTTTTACTGGGACTTTGTTAAACTGCTGCCTGTCTCTTGTTTTGTTCAGAAGTGGCTTTGAGTGTGGCTTGGGTTCTTTTTAAATTTTTTTCTACAAGTTAAGCTTTGTGTGCTGACAAACCTCTGGTGATAAACAGTGTGGCCTTCTCTCCTGCTCTGCCCAGGCTCATCAGCTGAGTCAAACCTATATCCTCCAGGGCAGAAGATGGAAAATATTTATAGGCAGTGAAATCCAGTTTGAAAGGACATTCCTGAGACCTCGTGCTTTTAAACTTGGACAGGATCCCTCTCACGTCTGGCTCAGGGCCTTGAAACTGGACCAGCCCATGAAGTAGTTCGTTCACTGGGCCAGATTGAGAACAGAGTTTTCTGTTGTCCAGACTTCCTGCTGAGACTATCGAGAGTGTCTTGGGCAGGCTCCAGGTCTATGATTTATGGACAAATCACAGGCCAGGAATCTGCAATCTAAGCTCCTTGAGCAGCAACTGTTTAAAACATTATGGGAAGAAATGGCCACTGTTTCCAAAAGAAGAAAACTTGGGAGCCATTAATAACGTTTAGCACTTCTGTAGTGCCTTACAATTATTAATTAATCCTCCCACCTTCCTTGTGAAGTAATTCAGAAATATTCTTATTGTACAAACAAGATCTGCATAGAGTTTAAATAAATTTCACTAAGAAACACAGTCAATCTGAGCTGGGGACTCAAGAATCCCAGCACAACGTGAAAGAAGCCTCCAAGATCCAAAGGCAATAAAGACAAGTACCTGCTGGGTTGGCATGAGACAATTAACACAAATGCAACGGGAGCCTCAAGAGCATCCCTGCCCATTACCCTGTTCATTTGAAAATTCTTCCCAGGGCAGTTCTCGGTCTGCCCAAACCTTATCCAGTGAGATCATGCACTTTCTTAGTAACCCCTGGGTTCAAAAATTCCTGGGATTTCAGAGAAGACCTGGAAGCTTGGCTGCTTACTGGAATTACCCTGTGTGAAGTCCTTTCCAGCCGGTTGTCTCCCCTGTTGCTCAGGAAGAAGAGGATGGTATGCTAGAATGACCTTGCTGCTCTGTCTTGCTGTCTTTCTCCACCCAGAACAGCTCACCTCCGAGCTGTCCTGGAGCAGGCTGAACACAGGTTTTCCTTTTCTTTCATCAGCAGGAAGCTTTTCTTCCAGACCCGTTTTGTTCTCCCCCTGCTCTCGGAATCATTTTGTCTCTCCTTTACCTCCCCCTTTGCGCTTAACCTCCGTCTTCTGTAGAGCACTTAGTGACCGATGCTGTGGGTGTACCGCAGCCCGAGCCAAGAGAGCAGTTTTTCTGCCATTAAGGCTCTGTCATTTCCCCATTCTCATCCATGACAGAAGGGTGGTCCTTGGTGCTCCCACTGTCAGAGCTGGAGCCCCTTCTAGCAGGAAATTTATCTCAAATCACAAGCCTATTTACATACAGTGCTCCTGGAAACAGTCTGGACTGTGAACAGGTGGGAATGGGTGTGAAAAGAAAAAGCCATCAGTCCCGGTCCAAATGGAATGGTTGGCAGGAGTGCAAGGACCACAGGCTTCTGTAAGTGCTTAAACTTATAAGGACTCCTGATTGTCTCGTTGCCGTTAATCTATTTACATGCAGCAGGAAGGATGAAAAATTGGTGAAAGAAGTAGAGTTTCCTTTTCTTTTTAAATCTATGTGGCATAATGAATTGCCCATTAAACATATCCATACAACTTTACTCCAAATGTCAGGACATTATCTGCAAGGGATATGGGGTCAGGTAATAGCAGTTAACAAAGAAGCAGTCTGCGAAGCCAAGCAAAACTTGGTTCTCCTTTTGCAGCCCAAGTAAATGAGGGGTAATTGGGGTTAAAACCAGCTCCAGAAGTAAATCAGTAAGTAAGGCCGTAATGGAACTGTCCCAAAAGAAACTCTTAAAAACTCGGGAAGTCAGCGCTGTGACTGGAGGCAGATTCAGCTTGAGTGCTGTTTCACTAATGTATCTCCATCACTGGACTTGTTCTGTCTCAAGTGGTTTAGCAGATATTTTAAAAAAAACAAGTGTTCTAAGTTGTCTTGCAATATGCTTCAAGAAATCAAAACACTAGGTTTTTTGGTTTTTTTAGTTTGTGTTTTTGATGTTTTTAGAGATTCTTAGCATGCGTTTAATGCCCGGTGCCCTTACTGAATGATAGTGATTCTTCTTGGAAATTGTATTTGATTTTACCTCTCAGGAGAACGAGACAAATTTTGGTTAATAACAAGTCAATTTGCACACTCTACAGTACACACTCTAATTCGTGCTGTGTGATTTACTGAATGGAAATATGCATATTTTTCAGCGGGCTCAAAAGAGGAGATTGGTATGGAGGCATGCACCATCCCAAAATTCACACTTAGAACTGTGAAAAATAACTGCTCTGGAAGTAAATGCTGCACTGCTGCTTGCTTTGGCATTGCAAGAGTCAGTGCACTGATCTCTGTCGACCAGCATGGCCAAAGTCCATGAGATTCCATGAAGGGCAGATTAAAGTAATAAATTAATGCAAAACCTAAACTTTACTCAGTCCTTCCCCCACTGCCGCTGGAATTGGCCCTCTTGGCTGCTTCTCTGATCACTGTTGACCTAGCTTGAACTGATTTGTATTGAAAGCTTTAAAAGGTTAATCTGAAGCTGCCAAAGAGCCACCAGCGTTACAAGTCTTAACACAGATCAGCGCATTTGCCCGTCAGACTCGGCAGAGACAACGAAGTGAAACGCATAGTTTGAGAAATGCTGAATGTAGCATACTGGGGATAAATGTGCATACGCATATATAATCCATAAGGTGTGTATGCATAGATATATAGATACACAGATTTGCATATTTACTGTAAATACTATTGCATGGTGACTTCAAGCAGTTATTTTAAAAAATATTTTAGTATTGGCAACAGTGCCCGCAAGTTCCATAATAATAGTTTTCTACAGAGAAACTCAACACCAAAGTGCGATACTGAATATCCTGTGTTTTGCAACGTGTATCAGAAGTGTTGCTATTTCAGGGATCTGTCTGCATCTACGCGGTTGTAATTCACAGGAGTACCAAAGCGTATATGAAATGAAGGCAAGGTTTTCATACTCGAGTTTAAAGCACTGGGGACCTATGCTCGTGCTTTGGGCATGTCTGTCAAAACAGCTTTGCTTCTGCCAGTCTGCTTTTGTTGCCTCTTTGATTTTTGAGTCCCTTCCAGTCCAGAATATCATCCCTGTCCTGTGTCATTGCTCCAAGCGCTTCTTAGCCACCTTCTTCTGGCTGAAGTTCTGCAGGGAGCTGTTGTCTTCCACCTCCCTGCGCTGAGGCAGGACAGCCAGCCCTCCACGCCCGTCCATACCCCAAGTCACCACCAGCCCTCTCTGGCCCCACCGCCCTCAGAGGCTCCCTGGCTTCTGGCATCCAGCATGAGACACTGCAGCCAAGCAGCAGCAAACGGCACCAGCTCAGGGAGCCACAGCCACAGTTTGAATGCAAAAAAGATGATCGTCTGGTCACCTCTGATACAGGCCAGTTCCCTGGTTGGGGAGAAAAAGTGAATTATTAAAACATTGCTAGCACAAGTCCAGTACGTCTACACAGAGAATCAGAGGGCCTCTGATCAGCCGCCAATTTTGGGAGAGCTGCTTCTCCTCTCTGTAACTGTGGCTGCATCTTCTTGGTGAATAGAGCTTGTTGCAGCAACCGTGTCCTTGTTGCCTTCAGGAATGGTTAGAGGCCTCGAAATGTCCTGTGGAACAGATACATACTGTTCCACGTTTGTGCTTTTGGATGGGTCTATATTAGAAATACCACAATTCACTCGGTTCTTTTCAATGTAGACTTTAAAAAGGCTGCATTTACGGACATCAGCAAGGCTTAGAGGGTTTGCGCTCCTCACTTTAAACAGAGTAAGCTTTAAAAGATTCAAGTGGTGAAAAAACAGATGCTTGCACGTGTTCTGTTTCACATTTTTGATGGGCCCTGTTCTTTGGTACCTCAGCACTTTCAGAATAGAAAATTGCGTTTGTCTATATGAAGTGCCGTAGAGGAGACTGAGGCTGCAGTGTCGCGTGGCAGCTGTGACGCGGAGGCTGGTCTGGCTGAAGATGTGCGTGTTTGCTGTGCTCAGCGTCGCTTTGCACCGTTTCCCCATCCACATGCATGCACTGGGGTTTGCAGCCCGTGGAGATGCCTCAAGTCTCCATGGCACCTCCCGGGCAGGATGTGGCTGCTCGGGTTCAGTACCAGCAGCGCTGCGCTGTAGCCAGGAGGACGGGAACATGAGCTGGGTATTGCAGAAGGCTGAGGTTACACGTGGGCTGCTTGTCAGGTTTGCCTCATCCACTTGGTCCCTGCCTCGCCTCACCTCTTCAAAAACATGGGTGAGGGCATGGAGGCAAAGCTCAGGTTGCTTGGGATAATTGAGCTCTCTTCCCTAAATTGTTTCCTGCTTCTCTAGTGCTTTGTTTGGTTTATTCTTTTAAATATTTGGTGCTTTTGAATTCAGTTTGCATTTATGGTATTGCGCAATGAATATTACTGTGACTTGGCTTAGTAGTTCTTGTGGAACCAACGTGGTGTCTCAGTACATTGTAACTGGAGTATTCTTCAGTGTGTTTGTGCAATATTTACTTGCAAGTTCTTGCAGGGTTTTCTTAAGAGTGCTCCTAATTCCCATAAAGTGTAGTAACTTGAGAAAGAACTTGAATAAACTAGCCAAAGTGTTGAAAGACACAAACCCAAGGATTTCTTCACATCAGCTTTGGGTTCTCTCATACTGGCATGGGCACATTACATCTCCTGGGGAGAGTCACTGCCTAAAATACACTGATCTGTCTTGCCAAAATAATCAAAGACACCCATTCTTTGCTTAAATTTCAAGGGTTTTAGCTAATATTGTTTGAATTTAGCACAGCTTAAAAATTAAATGGAAGTGAAAAAGCACGCTGCCTCAGTAGCATGCTGTATTTTAAAAGTTGTAGTTATTTTTTGTTATAAGATTTCCAAACAGGCAATGCTATGACAGTGTCCATTTCTTTTGGTTATGCCAAATTAGAGATCAAGATATAATTATGGAAAAATAAATGTTATGTGTAAAGGAGCCACCATATTGCTCATAATTAGAAGCAGGGCTTTGTATTTCTTATTAGTGCTTACCTTAATGTTTTTGAAGAAAACTAAAAGGAATGTAATAGATAGTCAGCCACAGTGTTTTCTGTGGCCAATAAACCTTTTCTCTCTGCCTCTTGGCCTGTTAAGAAATGTTACCTAGTAGTGATTTTGGTTCTTACTAGACCCATACCAAGCTTTGCGGGATAAAATCCTGATTTCAACACAAAACATGCATTCAAAACGCAAAGCCAGTGTATGAGCGTGCACACACACCCCATCTCTGGTGCTTTTAATACCTGCAGACCTATAGCCACTGTTACTTTGGAGGAAATACTTGTTGACCACAACTCCAAGTTAACATTCAGCGTGTCTCAGAGCTTGAACCGAGTGTAGTGAAAAAATGGCATCCATTTTCCTGTTCCACCTCAAGTTGTAAAAAGGACAAAATAAAACAGCAGTGCTCTTTCTTTAGACAGACAAGCTCTGTAAAAGCTTGAGCTATGTAACTGCTCACCTTGAACTTTCAACTCACATCACTCTGCACAGAGGCAAGTTCATTAAGACCCCGAAGCATTACGATTATATGGGCTTTAGCTGTAGGTTTTACATGTGAAGACAAAGGAGTGACTTTTAATCACAGTTCCATGGTCACAAACAGGTGCAATGTATGCATCCCCTTATCTAGATTTTTCTACATATTTCTATACATTCGAACTATTTAAAAAAAATGTTAATAAGCAATGCTATGCTGTATGCTTCCCTGCTAGTTTTTCCGGAGCAGCTGTTCACAGCAGTTGCAACCAGAGCCGAAGGCCCTCGCGAAGCGTTCCAGCATTTTCTCCCCGGGCGGGCTCGGCTGAGGCTAGGCCGCGGGAGGGGGCCGGGCCCGCCGCCGCTTCCCCTGGAGCACGG
>VXAL01004909.1:307572-352419 GCA_013399475.1 Chauna torquata
CCCCGGCCTGAGCCGCGGGGCGCGGTCGGGGCACGGGGCCTGAGGTGAGCCCGGGCCCGCCGCTGTCAGAGAGACCTGGGGGCACCCAGGTGCACCGGGGGGCCTCGGGTCGGGTTCCTGTGGGGTCGCTCGTTGCCGTGCTGCACCTGCTCGGTAGGGCGCAGCCTCCGTCCTTGACGTTAAAATGGCGTCAAAAGCAGAAAGTCAGGGATAAAGCGAAGGCAGAGTTGTTCAAAGGAAGGCCTGGTAACGAGAGTGTCAGCGGTTAGGCGTGCATTGACTGCTAGGAGGATTCAGTAAAAACTTTTGGTGTGTTCACTTCATAAAACAATCTTCTTTCAAGCACTGCTACCAGAAAAAGCAATTCAGAGGAGCCAGTCGTCTGCTTCATGAAGCAACTTGGAACTTTATCTTTCTCTTCCAGGCCCAGGGGCACAAGGAACAGCGTGTGGGCCCACCTTGATGGGAAACCGTTGGGTGTCGGCTCTTTTATTGACATCGCTTTGGCCCCGATACTGCAGATAGGCACATGCTTCTTGTAATCATGCTGTTTTTAAATAAAGCAGAAATTATGCATTTGCTGGGCAAAAATATTTATTATTTATAGTAAATATTTTGGCTCTAGTAAAGCCCAGAGTCAGTAACTTTGACTGATGCTCTGTCTGTTGACTTCTGTATAAACCCTCAAAAGTAACAGGCTGGGTACAGTCACTACTTTAACTACCAGAAGGACCCTTATGTGGTTGGCTTTCATATCTGTATAAGATCCTATTCTTCATCTCCCTTCTGGTCCCCTCATGTCCCCTTTGATTTTGCTGTTTGGATTGAAACAGTTTTCTGGATAGCCAGAACTCATTGTATTACTTTGCACTACGGGGATCTGTCAGATGCAGACTGGAAAACAGAAACAGAAAGAATTTTTACCGTAAGCTTTACATTTGGAAGAAAATGGACCTGACGTTCTTTTGAGCATTTGCTTTTCCCGCTGGGTCAATTTTCGTTACACAGTTTTTCCAAATAAACTGTAAAGTAGTAGAAAATAGCAATTTAAACAGGATGCTTGACACTTTATTGTATGCTAGTGAAACTCAAACTAAGCTTTGGGGTCCTCATGTATGCGAGGCCCTTATTCAGAGTTTCTAGAAAGAATATTTCTGAAAGCTAAATACAGAGTAATTGACAAAGTTGTCTGTGAGCTGACCTCTTGATGTTATTGTGGTAGTCTGTGCAACATACACGTTTATAAATCCCCGAGATCATTGGTATGATGCCAGAGTTTTCCAGAGCATTCCCATCAGGTCTATAGGTAACAATATATTTGGATATAGAGAAGGTCAGGGACCTAGGTTAATAAAAGGAAAAGATATTTTAAGAGAAATAAACGTAAAAATGTATTTTCAGAACAGTAAACCAAGCCTCTTTATGATAGACTCTGGAGTGTGGAGAACAGATACGGTAGCATGAAAACAGCATAAAGCAACATATCCACAAAGCAGTATGTTATGTGTTTTACTGTGGCTCTTGTATGTGATTTTAACTAGGAAGAGATTCATTGTTATAAATTGATGAAACGTTAGTGTAGAAGATACGCGATTACATCACCTGTAGAAATTCATAATGAGTTTGATTACCTTTTGAAAGCAAACATCTTAGTATTTTGGAAAACTTGTGGGAACACCAAGATTCTGTGTTAAACTTCACTTTATAGTTGACTTTTGTGATGATAGGCTTTGGCATAATCTAAAATCAGAAGATACGCTTTTTGGGAAAAAATAATATCTGTAGAACTTGCGTTGTTTGAAGTGAACATGCCCCCCAATATTTTATGCCTTGTAGAATAACGTTGTCCTCTTGAAAAGAAATTGCTTAAATATTTAACGTCAAAATGTTCTTATTTCACATTATGTTCGCTTCCTCATGATTTTCTTGCCACAGACATCCATATCTGTGATTGCTCCATTCTTGATCTACAAAATTACGAGATCATCTGAAATGGTCAAACTTATCAGTGTCTGGGTAGCATGGGGCACCTGGGGCAAGGTAACTTTGTGGCCAGTTTGGAAGGATGGTGGGCTGGGCAAGGCTTTTTACTTTGCACTGAAAAGGTAGTTTGAAACAGCACCTTTCCTGAGCTGCATGCCGCCAGTGCTGCGTGATGTGTGGGTACTGTACCCTGTCTGTGAATGAATTGTGCTGTAGCGTCACGTAGGAATTTCACCGGTACCAAGTATAAACAAAACACAACCTTTTTTTGCTGTTACAGTATATGTGTCAAAGTGGTTCTATAGGGACCTGCCGTGGCTGTGATTATCTGTCCGGACTCCTGTCTCCTCTGTAGTCCTCGCTTCCCAGGATAGCCTTACCTGTCCTGTAAGTACGGCCTTCTTCCAAAGCAATGACTTTGTGCGGAGACTTGTGCTAGTTTACCAAGCATCTGCCTCATTCTGCTGCTGTCATCAGCAGTATCTAATGGTTCCCTGCTCTGCGTTATCAGACAGCTTGATCAGTGGTGGTGTACGTCTCTCCTAACTCATTTCCTAAGCCTAAATAATAGAAAAACAAGAGTGAGTCTCTGTGGGATGGTAGCAGAAACATATGCTCTCAATCAGCGACTGCTATTTGCAGTTGCGTTTTGAAACCTAGCTAGCTATGTTTTCATCATTTGGAATGTGCGTTGTATTGATTTTGAGTTATTTTAATTAATCATTCTGTCCCTTGGTACTTCCTTAATGGTTTACAAAAGAATTACACCTCTGTTAGCACACAGAGGCCTCATTAAAAAGGTATTAGCTTAACATAGGAGATCTTGGTTTTCATAAAATTGTGTTGATTGGTATTAATTTTATTATCCATCTTTAGTCATCAATTCCCATGTAAGCCATTGCTTTAACAGCCTGGTGTTGATCTCAGTCTGAAAGATGGCTGTTTACTTCCCTAACTGTCCCTTTGAAAAATCACAGTTAGCAGTCTAGAGAGCTGTTAGCCAGTTTTTCTGTAACTTCTGCTTGCAAATGATCTGAATCTGTTGACAGAAATATCTTCAATAGCTGCTGCTGAATATGCGTTGGATTACTGTTGGAATAGTCTACGTTCATCAACGTTACGGGACAGATCGTAGAATCATAGAATATTGTGTTCTGTAGGACATAAGATACATCTACATGTACCTCCTTGTGGATATGTAGATAGAGATTTTGTTCTGCATAGTCTCAGTTTGTATTTAACAGTTCTACAGTTTGTTTTCTAATGACCCGGTGGCCTTGGTAGGTTTTTGTTCTTGTCTTTGATGTACGGCAAAGATTCTTTTTGGAGGTCCTTAACTTAATCTTATGTAATTTTATCTCCTTTTCATTTCAATACAATTCCTTGTTTATGTTCAGTGCTATCCAGTTCTCCTATTGTGATGTTATTTTACATATTTATTTTTATTAATACTGTGATTACTTCTCTCTTTCTCTGAAAAACAAATTACTTCTGAAGAAGTATTATTTTCTTTATTGATTTTTGGGGCCTCCAGTGAAACGTTTTTATTCAGTCCGTAATTCTCGGTTGTATTTTTCTGTTTAAATTAGTAATTTTCCTGTTATTTTCAGTCACATCAAAAAAGCTTTTTTGAACACCAGCTGCATATATTTCTTATTTGTATGCTACTGTGTTTGCATACAAGTGATGAGCATTTGCACCTGAGCAACCGTTACTTTTTATTTTTATGTTCACTTCCCCTTTATCCTTCCAGAGGAGGTATAAAGTAAAAATTTCCTATTTTGGTGAAGTGCTTTATAAACTCAGCTTAGTTTTTACAGTATTTGAAAGGTAGAGGGGCACTTTGTCATGTAAGTAGTGATTTAAAGTTAATGTCTAGGATGTGATAAAGTTTTTACTGGATAGAAAATACCTTACCATCTGTACAAGGTACTAGTAGGGGGAGGTATGGTCTTTAAAAGAAATGTGAACATGGTACCGTGACGGGATATAACGTCTTGTAAGTGGTAGTGTCAGGTAGACATTGCTGCTGGTCATTGCTAAGATTGCTTGTTAGAATCTGATTGTGATTTTTCCTAGCTGTCATCTTCTTTCTTATATAGACTTGAATTAATTTGTCATTTCCTATATTTCTACATCTGTTTTTGTTACCCTTTTCTGGCACAGGAAAGCTGACAGAGGCCAGGACAGGAGGGTTGGTACCTGATTTTGAATTCCTGTTCTGCACTTAGATGTTTTCTCCTTGCTGACCAAGAGCTGCTGTCCTCAGCATTAATATATTTGCACTTCCACAAAGAGAACCTGCACTGTCTGGTTCTAGCGCTGTGTCTTTGTAGAGTACTGTGTGTGATAAAGATATGGCTAGTGCAGAGTCCGGTGAAGAGAGTCTTTAAAGATATGGAAATTTTGGAAATTGTACTGTGGACATGTACGCTCTTCTCCATCAGGAATGGGAAGTGTTGGGAACCTGTAGGAAGATTTTTTGTTACAGGATTTGGTCTGGAAAAATCCCTAGGGGCCTTCTTCTGGTGTGGTTTCCAGAGCAAACACGACAGAAATTCTTTCCCTTTGCAGTATTTGGACTGGCTTGATTGAAAGTTTTACTACCAGGCTGAAGACTTCAAAAAAGGAGAAGGGGAGGGGGCGATGAAATTTTCAGTGCCAACACAACAGCGTGCATCCCAGCATGCTATCAGCACTCTGTAATTAGCACCCTAGATCCATACAGGCCATGACAATTAACTCATTCTTGAAGACTGAGGAGATAGCAGTCACTTTGGTCCCGTTCTTTGACTTTCCCTTAGGTTACGGCCAGCCTTGCAGGACTGTCAGGACCACTCCTATGTTGATCTTGCTGGTGGAGGAAGTGGGAGAAGGTGCTCCTGCTGAGAAAGGTGCCACCCATCCTGCGGCAACCCGCTCTGCCCAGCGCGCAGAGCCCAGCCTCAGACCACATTTCCTGTTGAGAGGGGATGGATGCTGCAGACTCAGCACCGCGTCTTGCTGGCCCCGCTTGGGAGTACAGCAGCCTGTGAGGCTGTTTCACTGGTGGAGGTGGAGGAGAGGGTCTGTCTGCAGAATGGTGTGAATTGTACTGTCACAAAGGAATAGTATAGATGGAAAACATTCAGGTTTTTTGCCTTACTTTCTAGTGTTGAATAATCCCAATTGCCCTAGTATTTGTTATGAAGCCCAAGAAATTGCTCCCAACGTAGGATGGCGCTTTCCTTTTTTGAAGGTGTAGTATCGGGCTTTCTGTTAGTAAGCAGCTGTAGGGATGGTCATTGAGGAGGATACGTACTGAGGCCCCCGGGGGGTCAAGAAGGGAGAAGGCACAAGTTGTACCTGCTGGGTACGTGCTGGTGAGGCCCACCTGGCACTGATCTGCTCTTTCTAGCCGTAATGATGACATATTCTTGGAGACTGAAGTGGCAGGAGAATTGTTCCTGGAACAAGAGTACAGTTTAAAAGCAGTGAGTAAACAGGCCCAGATGTTATGTATTCGAGAGTTCAGAAGAGATAGTGTCAAGTGGTTGAATTGCTAGTAGAAATATGCCTTCAGTTGTTAAAGGAGAAGCTGCTCTGGAAGGTGGGAGGATAGCAGATATTTTACCTATTTTTTATTTTATTTTTCTGGAAGCATTCTGTGACTGAAGTAAGCAATTACAAGCCCATAAGTGTTCAGTATGTACCTATTAAACTGGTTGAAATGATCATCGAGTTCAATGCAGATGTCTGCCATCATATATTTTTAACCTGATAGCATCTTATCAGCATGGTAGCCTGTCTCTCCAGTAGACTGTCTCTCAGTTGTCTGATGGAGTGCTTTGAATTTGTCAACAAATTAGGAAATAAAGAACAAATGAATGTAGCTTACGTAGAAATCCTTTGAAAAGGGGAAAGAGAAAAAGAATTATCTTAATGATAAACGATCTGAAAGGGGAAGCTGGCTGAAAGGTTACGAAGAGCATCCAGAGGTTCATTCTGAATCCACTCCTGGTGGTCCTGCTGGGCAGGGACACAGCTTTTTCAGCTCAGTCCAGATCCGAGATGCCTCATGAACTTCAGCGTGGAGCATGGAGGTGAAAAAAAAGAGAGAAATATGGGACGCCTTAATGGTAGCAGAGACTGAAAGAGGTCTGGGCATCTCTGTTCAGGTAAAAGCTTTGCAAACAAGCAGATGCTTTCAAAGCCAAGGCAAAGAAGATGTTAGGTACTGCAAGGCCTGGATGAGGAAGGAATGTGAGCGGTATAGAACTTCTTCATTAGGAGTATCAGCCGTCTGCTGTTTGCAGCACTGCTCAGTGCATGCAGAGAGAGCAGGGGATCATGAAGGAGGTTGAGGGAATACTGATGGAGATGGTTAGGGACCAGGAGGGATTCTCCTGGGAAAAGAGAAAACGCAGGGACTCTTATTTTGGAGGACAAACACTGGAGGATGTGATACATATAGTTTAATAAAATACTGAGTGGTCTAAAGAGACTGAAGGATCATAGTATTGATAACTCAGGCTGGGAGTGACCTCAGGCGGTCTCTAGTCCAAACGTCTGCTCGAGGCAGGGTTGGCTGTGCGGTCAGACCAGGTTCCTCAGGGCTTTATCCAGCCTGTCTGACCTGGTCTGCCTTCTGGGCTTTTTCTGTGGAAGCGTGCGGTGCTGCTCTGCTGGAGACACAGTGCTGAGCTGAGCAGACCCTGAGCAATGTATGCAAGTCACCTACATATTTTAAGTGCACAGGTCAATGGAAGTGGCGAAACCTAGCGCCATTAGAACGTGTGCTGTTACCATCTCCTCCCCCACACCTTGGAACTCGATCAAAAAGAGCAATCAGTGCAGTTTACGCTAAATCTCACCTTTTCCTTTCATTTTCCAGCGTCCATCTTTCATTCTTATTGGTCTCGCTTTGTGCTATTTTGATGATCTGCATTTACTTGGAGGGCACAACTGGGCTATAGGTTTAGCATCTAAGTGGATAGGTGAGTGCCGCTGTTTATTTCATTTGACCGGCTTGTGTGATTTGTAGAGTCCTAAAACTTCTAAAATGAATTGAATACTATGTTGAAAGAAATTATTTTCAAAGCCATTACTTTTCCAGCTCTACAAACTGGTGCCAAAACTGGCTGTTAGGTACACTAATGGCAGCAGCATCAGAAATACTGAGATGTTGAACAGAGCAGGGACCGGTAAATACAAGCCTGGAAAGGGAGGAGTAAGATAAATTCTTTGTTAGTTTTACATCGTTTGTATGTCTGAGTTGGTCTACCTGGGGCACTGGACATTGATTGCAAACGCAAAAGTGCAGATCTGTTTCAAAATTTAATGTCAGGAGCTGACCATAAATCATACGACAGTACAAATGTGTGTGAGAAGTATCTAAAGCCATGGAGGATGTGAGGTTCTCTTTTTCTCCACATGCTGTCTCCTACTTAGAAGAAAATGGTCAATTTACGGCGATAACTACACCAAGATTCTGTCCGGGAAAATTAAATTTATGAACTAGCTACATAAAACTTCGGTTTCTCTGTAACAGGAAATGACTCCAAGATTCACAGCAAAACCCTCTGCTGGTTTGGGAGGCTGAGTTTAAAATAAATAAATCCATTAACATCTGTAATTGCTTATAGGAAAGGCTGACCCATGAAAGTGTGTAACCAGCATTCCTTAGCCTTGCCTGTCTGCAGCCAAACCATTTGAGAAAACAATCTCGCATGTGTTTTTCCTGCTTTTTGAGTCTTTCGGTGCCCAGAGCTTTACTGGAGAAACTGAACCACAGCTGCTGCCATTCCAAGTGAAACACTCTGTTTCAGGCTTGAAAGAAATAGGTTTTGGGAGCAATATAAAACCTCTGGTAAAATAGCCAGAACCGTAGTGAACTCAGGACTAGGAAGAAGAGGACAATCAAAATGTCTAAGAATAGAGATATAGTTTTAATTTTGCCTGGGGGTTGATGACATTTCCATCTGGATATTGTACCAAGTGCTGTTCCAAGTAACCCCTAGCTAGTATGGCTATTCTTACTGTAGCTGAAAAAGATTAAGAAACTCATTTAAAAATATGATCTCTTTAGTCTGTTTACCTTGTGTATTTGACAGCAGTTCGTGAAACATGGTCATGCCATGGTTTACTGAGTACTCATAGGAGGAGTATTAGTATTAGAAGGAGAGCTAATCCTGAATGTGAGCAGGCCATGGAGGTAAGAGGAGAGAAAGGATAAACATGCTTGATAGAATTGTTCTGACTTGTCCCAGAAACCCTTCAGAAGTGCAAGAAATTCCTGTTATTTACTTCTCAAAGTGAGGCTGGGCTCTCCTCTTTAGAGGTGCTCTGTCCCAAAGCAGAATTTTACACTGTAGAATAGCTGCTTGATCTGAAGGACTTCTTTTTTTTTCATCCTTTGCTGCATTTCCTGGTCTTGTGTTATATAAATCTAAGTATGAATGCATTTTTAAAAAGTATAGTCTCAAATCCTGAGCCCCAGGACAAAAGCCTACCCAGTATCAGATAGCTGTTTTGAAAGCTTTCCTCTTCTCTCCTAATGTAGCTTGTGCTTGTCTATAGTATAATTATAGTGATAATGTTTTGAGTCAGTGTGTGCTTTTTCTAATTTTACGATTTTATACAAACTGTCTTCTCCTTCAGAGTTCTGCCCCAGCCCTTTCCCATACTGCATCTGCATATACCATCTTACCAACCACCTTTTTTATTTCTTTATTTCAGGGCTTCAGTAAGTGTCTTCCTGAAGCCCTGTAGCAAATCACGAAGATCCTGTGCATGCTCTGCACAAACTGTGGTGCTTACCTTATGGTCTAGAAACCTCTGAAGAACCAAATTATCAACGCATTATGTGTGAAAGCAAGTGGGGTCCTTGAAGAGACAATATGCTCTACTAAATGGCTGCAAATTAAGTAGGGAAGAATGAACTGTCGGAACAGTGGAGGAGTGACCACTGTGTTGACCTCATTGAAGTCTGGAGAATGGAGATCTCTGAGGGGGCTGGAAAGGACTCAGTGAAAATTACAGGCTGTGGAGGATGCAAACCTGAACTGATTCTGCTATCTTCCCCTGTCCTCCAGTCAGCACAGAGTCATTAGCCCACAGTGTTACTGGAACCTGCAGGCCCATGGACGAACAGGACAATGATTTTAAAGAGTTATGGGCAAATCTTTTGGGTAGAGCGAAGAAAAAACCTGGGGACACTGAGGCAGCGAAGAAGGCTCAGAGAAGGTCAAAGAGCACTGCAGCAAGAAGCAAAGTAAGAAGAGGCAAAGCTGCTGCTAAGAGCCAAAACCATCACCTCTTTCCAGCAGCAAAGGAAACAAACTTGCCTCAAGATTTGGGTCCTAAGGAACAAACATTGGTGCACAAAGAAGATAGTGACACTGTGGCCTGTAGTAGTGGTGAGAAGGCACCGGGGGATGGAAAGGGAAGCCCTTTCCCTGCCAGCCAGCTGAGTACAATGGCCAGTGACTGTAGCCAGAGGACTCTGACAGGTGAGTAAACTGAAATCTTTCAAACAGAAAATATGGTAGCACTGACAAGACTGTAGTTCAGTGGAGCTCTTTGGAGCTCCACCTGGAGAGGACTTACAGCAGGACTGGTTGAAGCAGCTTGCACCTTGTGTTTCCATCTACACTTAGCTACTTAGGCTTATCTAGGGGTTTAACCTAGCAGTGTTTTCTGTGCTAGAGGCAGGCAGATGATGGTCTTTAGTAAGATGAAGCCTTGGCAAAAAGCAATGTGTTAGGTAGTCATTATTCAGTGATTTGTATAATATCAGAACTTAGAAAAACACCCTCAAACCATCTAGAAGCAAGTTTAGGATATATCGAGGTGCTTTTTCATCCAGTGCATCATTACATTGAGAAATAAATTGCCTCTGGGTGTTGTCAAGGTCAAAAATATTTATAAATGAGTTAAGAAGGGTGTTGAATTAATTCATAAAGGATTAGTCCTTCAGTGGTTATTAAAAGTGATGGCCAAAATGCAGTCACCAGTGCAGGAAGTCCTTAAACTGATAAATAAGGTCAACCAGGAAGAAGGGGTACTTCATACCTGTCCTGTCCTGATAACCCTTCTTAAATGGCTGTTGCTGACTGCACCGAGAGACAAGATACTGGGCTAGCGAGGTCTTTGGTCCGGTCTTGCATGCTGCCTATACCCACAGGACATCTCAAAGCAGAGCAGTGGTATGCTGAGGTGTCAGTCTGGCGTTACCTCTGCCAGCTGCTTGTTACCACCTCTCTTTGGGAACTGCTGGTTCCTCAGCTCAGGCCCTGAAAGTTCAAGTCACAGTTAGGGTTTGGAGATCAGAGTGAAGAGCAGCAGGAACCGCAGGACATCCTGCGGCGGGAAGAGTGGGGCGGTAGGACTGCGTTGCTTGTTGCCCTCGCTGGCGACCTTCAGGTGAAGCGTTCCTTATATTCCTTCCTCTGAAAGAGATACAGAGTTATTTAAACTGCAGTGTAGCACAGAAGTGATACTGTTACTATGGTTATCATGTATAAAGTCAAACACATAAAAGCTAAACACATCCTTCAGTTCTCTTTCTAAGAGTAAGTGTTGCAAAGCTGAGCCTGGCTTAGGCTGCTCTTGGGGAAGGCTTCGTGGCAGCTCTCTGGGCAGCTCCGCTATGTGTTTAATACTGACTGGTAAAGCTCTGGTGTTTTCTTCCTTTCTAGTAAATACTCTGAGTGGCTGTTCCCAGACTACATTATCCTTCCATCCTGCTACGCAGCCAGGGGCCTCCTCTTCACCCACCTCAAAGATACCGCCACTTGCAGGGTCGAAGACACGGGTGGCAGAGCTGGTAGTGGAGAGAATGCAGCAGTTCAAGAGAGTTGCACCTGAGCAGCTAAAACACAGCACAGATGATAGCTTGCCAAAGTCTGTAGCCAGTGGGGATTTTCCTGATGAAAGCCAGGAGCAGAGCTCACCAGAGAAAGGTACGTTTCTCCTGTTAGCTCTTGTACGTGCAGAAAGAGTGCTGTGGGCTGGTTAGAATGGTTGCATGAGAAGCAGCCCAGATTCTCGGGCTTTGTTCCCAGCTAGCCTAGTGGCTCAGTGTGCAGCACTGAATAAATCACTCCAGATCACTGAGTAGACTTGCTTTCTCAGTTGTTAAAGGACTATCTGTTCTTTTCTCCCAGCTCTTCTCTGAGGCTGAATTAATCTCACGTTAGATTCTGGAGGGATAGTTGACTTTTTGGAAACAGGTTGAAATTCTGACAGGATCAGTCAACCGTGTCATCATTCCCTTGGGACAGTGTTGGGTAGCTGTTAGGTAAATATGACTCACAGATTGACCCCATCCTTGGTAGATCTCCAAGCATACTTCAGAGGTAATATGTTCTATGCAGATAAATTGAGTTCACAGCAATTTTACTCTGCTTTCATTCTTTTTTAAGTCAAGGCCCTGTTTGTTCTACATTGACACGAGATCTGCTGTGTTTAGTATGTAATGTATAAGATCCTGCATTCTGCCTAGCAACTTTAGCCAAAGCTTACCCTCCTTTGGCCCTGACATGTGATGTACTATGAGTGAATCGCCACATACTGCTTCCAGGGTAGTGCAGTTCTGTACTGTTTATAGAGTGCATTTTATACATTACCTTGTGAGAGATCATCTGTAAAGATGCAAGAGAAAGATTGCAATTGACTTTTGTGTGTCTAGTTTACTAATGACAAGTACAACGGCTCCACGCCTGTCATGCAAGATTCTTAGTTCTCTATCTTAGATCCTCTCTCCTTTTTTTGCCAGATATCCACGATCTTCCATCCATGCAGCATGATGGTGCTCTGGCTTTGGCTCTTCAACAGGAAACCAAAGAGGAAGCCCTGGAAAGCCTGGAGGATGCAGGCTTGTTCTTTTGTCAGATCTGCCAGAAGGATCTCTCAGCCATGAACTCAACGCGACGAGAGCAGCACGTTAACAGGTGAAGGACCAACATGATTCATCCTTTCTGCATCCTCTCCCCATTAACCTCAGACTGTTCAGTTGACTTAGCCATTATAGAACATGGTAGCAGGGGAATCTGTGAGGTGACATTGACCTTTATGGCTTGAATTAGCAAGTTCATCTGATCTCAAAGCAGAGCCTGATTGTCTTGCCCTGCAGGGCTTCTGCACAAGCATATTAAGGCCAATGCTGCTTTCATCAGTAGCGCCACAGAGGGGCTATGATTGTAAAGTGGCTAGCAAAAGTAATGAGGACTACAGGTCCCCAGGTTTTTTCTTTGCTCTACCCAAAAGATTTGCCCATAACTCTTTAAAATCATTGTCCTGTTCGTCCATTGGCCTGCAGGTTCCAGTAACACCGTGGGCTAATGACACTGTGTGGACTGGAGGACAGGGGAAGATAGCAGAATCAGTTCAGGTTTGCATCCTCCACGACCTGCAATTTTGTAAATTAGCTGGAATGTTAGAATGAATGCAGAAAGAGGGATTTAACAGTGAAGTTAAAGAAGGTTATTACTTGCACTTGCTCCAGAGCAACATATCGTTAATATACCCGTGAGGCCGCAATATCCATGTATCTGTTACGTGTCATATCCATCACAGCAGTGGGCGCATAATTCATATTTCTTTAGGGGTTGTTTCTTTGGCTGTTACAGGTATAAGAGATGGTTGTGCTTCCTTTTCTTTAATATGGTTTAAATCTTAGCATGGATAGTTTTAAAGCTTTGCCATCGTCTCACAGGTGTCTGGATGAGATGGAAGAAGTGCAGATGTCATCCTCCAGCAAACCACCAGTCCCTGAATGTCCCATATGTGGGAAGCAATTCCAAACACCCCAGAGCCGAGTCAGTCACTTGAAACGCTGTGCTGCCGAGATGGATGTTCCTCCTAAGATGCTTCTTCAGGCAGTGCAGTTGCAGGTGTCCACGCTTGGTGATGCACCTCTTCAGATTCCCAGGTAAGCTGGTGAAAATAAAATATGCTGACTACTTTCTGTGTCCTGAGAGAAGCTGACCCTGGGCTCTTGGGAAAGAACTGTAGAAGCAAGGCAGACACACATGTTGGGTGGGCCACAAGTCCAAAGAAGGTCAAACAAGGCCATGACCCAGTACCACAACAGGAGAATGCAGTAGTTAATTGGAGAAATTATGCTGTTTTCCTTCAGAAGTGGTCAGGTGGTGGATGACTTTAAAAGTGAGCAGGCAGGAGCAAAATGGGCAGTAAGCACTGTTTTGTCAGAAATATTTGTGCTCTATGAGGCAATTATGCAGTAAAGCTGAATGGTGTGTTTGAGCTTATTAAGCAGAACACGTAGTATGAGTGCATGCAGTCTCTCCTGAGCATCTGTCTTGCCCATGCCTCAGCTATTCAGCTTGTGGCTGTACTGGATTTATGCGCTTCACACCTCAAGCCAAGGAGGAAGCAGACGTGATGTTTCGAAATGTGCTAGGTGCAGAGCTGCATCTGCTGTCTTGGATTTGAGCAGAATCTTCAGAGTACAGCAAGTGATGCCTGACTGAATTTATAGAAGGGCTCGTAAGTCCTTTTGTGCTGAGAAGGGACCGTTGCCTGTACCCGGTGGAAACAGAAGATTGGGAGAGCATTTTTTTCGTGATCTTGTTTTTGCTCTGCTTCAACTTTTTTTTTCTTTTTTTTTTTTTTTTGCCCTTTGATACACATTTTTAAAGCATTCAGGATAAAGATTGCAGATGTCTAAAAAACACACAAAACTTAGGTCACTGTTTAGGTCTTGTGTTTACCTTTTCAAAATAAGATTTTCTCAAAATTGCTCTAAATTTCATAGGTAATGAGAAATATTTTGCTCTCTGCTGGGGAAGAAGGCACTGCAAATAGTTTCTAATTATCCCAGATATGGGAATCTCTCTGAGGAAGTAGAGCAGCTTCTCTGGAGCGCTTAGCATTTCTTGTCTCCGATCCAGTCACTTTAACTTGGGCTTCCTGCTGCATTCTTGTATTTCAGCAATCAACCAAGCAGGTCAAAGCGAAAAGGCTCCTCTGAAGAGGACTCAAAGAACAAGCAGAAGAGGGCCAAAATGGAGACTAAGGATGAAGATTTGCTGGTTGCTATGGCAATGTCACGCTCTCTGTTGGAGCAAGAAAAGCAGGAACAAGCAAAATCAGTTATAAACATGAAACCAGTGGCTGCTTTGCCAATCAAATGGAAGCCAGGATCAGGTATGTGTTAAAGTGAGTTAGTGTCAAAGGCTGTGTTATTGGAGGAGTAACGTAACTCAGCCTGCTCTTCACTTAAACTTTCCTGTTGGGTACAGGAGGGATGACAGCCCTGTTTCTGTTTTATTTAAGCTGTCAGGGCTTCAGCAATACGCAGAATCCACATACAGTCAAGAGAGGCTGCAGCATATCTATGGGTTTTAGTGAAATCCCTTATGAATCTCACGCTTTTTTTTCCCACTAATTGGTTGTTTTGAAACTGTAAAATATTCTTAAGATGAGCTGTTGTTTTTTGTAAGCTGTGGAAGTGAAAAGAAATTACACAAAAAGATCATTGTTATTTCTCCTTCAGTAGATATTTTTCTTACTCATCCTGCTGCAACCTGGATCGTTGCAGCTTTTTCAGCCTTGTCTCTTATCTCTCTGTTTTCTTTCTAGAGTGGACCTGCATATATTGCATGCCGTTGAGCATGTGCTTTCCTATTTCAGCGTGCAAAAAGGGTTTAGAAAGGAAGACAGCTGCCTGTGGAGAGTGTTGAGTGCTGTATAGAGGGGGACTTTACTCTGCATGACCCTGCTCAGGTCTCCTCCTGCCAATAAGTATTGCTGGGTGGATTAGGGGTTGGACGTTAGTAAGACAAAGGTAGTAAGGCACAGGATTGCCAAATAATAGCTGTGCAGTGGTTGTGTGCTGTGGTTTGATATCATCAGTGACCAGGACACAAAAAAAGAGAGTCCTTCACAGACGTTTTTTTCCCCTCTCCCTTTTTTATGAAGCACTGGGCTGGGATCTAGTCAAACCCTATATAGGCACTGTTCTGTGGGTCTGGGAGATAAACTGCGTAGATACCAGTTGCTTCTGTAATGGTCAGATTTTCTAGAGATGTGACATCTTTCAACGGACTGCAGAGCAGTGCAAGCAAGAATCAGTCTTTTCTGGAGTTCATTTCTCCAACAGGGGTGATGTGAGGCTTCAGACTCCTTGCAGGAATCCTAAGAGCTTTGTTCAACTTGCAGCTGCATTTTGCTCATCACTGACTACAACACTTGAAGGAGCTCTGTGTATTCAGCTGTTTGTTTATTTAGGTTCCTCTTCCTTTTTGTTTTAAAGACAAAAAATGGCGTAAAAGAGGCCCAACTACACCTCCACCATTACTACTTCAGGATCCAGAGAAGGCCCGCAAAAGGATCCAAGAGCGGGTAGCTATGCTGCTTGCAGAAGAGGTGGAATTCCCTCCCACCCCTCAGCTTCCCACCAGCAGAATTTTGGAGGATGAATCTGGGAAAGCAGCCTGGCTCTTGCCATTGGCCAAAAGCAGGGACTGCTTTTTGTGGAATTTCAGTGCTCTGACAGGACCCTGTGACCCTGAATCATTCTACACTGCTGGATTAACCCCTCCAATTGTACCTTGGAAGCCTGTGCAGGTGAGATGCTCTTTTGTCCTTGCTCTAGTATGTGTGTGCCCTAGCTCCCTTGCCCTGCAACTCTTCTATTTCATCACTTGGCATTTAAATGAGTAACCCCTTGCCTTTGCATACTCACTGCTCCTGTACTGTTGTCCTCTGGTCTTACACAGTTATATTTTATGATCTTGAACTTTCATTTCTTGCTTTTGGAGAGGAGACCAAGGCTTATGTTACCATGCTATTCTTTGATCTTTCAGAAAATAAAATGTGTGGGAACGGAGTACTGAGTGAAGGAGCCACATCGCAGTCATTTTTCCACTAGCTTGTCTGTGTTTACAGCAGCCTGTCTCACGTGTTGCTTCTTGGCACTTTTCTCTGATATGAGCCTTGCCCATGTCCCGCACTGCTTTGCATTGGTGCGGCCTCGCCTGGAGTACTGTATGCAGTTTTGGGCACCACAGTGTAAGAAGGACATAAAACTCTTTGGAGAGCGTCCAAAGGAGGGCTACAAAGGTGGTGAAGGGTCTAGAGGGGAAGACGTATGAGGAGCAGCTGAGGTCCCTCGGTTTGGTCAGCCCAGAGAAGAGGAGATTGAGGGGAGGCCTCACGGTGGCCTGCAGCTTCCTCATGAGGGGAGCAGAGGGGACCAGCAACAGGACCCGAGGGAACGCCATTGAGCTGCAACAGAGGAGGTGCAGGCTGGATGTTAGGAGAACGTTCTTCACCGAGAGGGCGATTGGGCACTGGAACAGGCTGCCCAGGGAAGCGGTCACGGCACTGAGCCTGCCAGAGTTCAGAAAGCGTTTGGACAACACTCTGACATATGGTTTGATTTTTAGGTAGTTCTTTGTGGAGCCAGGAGTTGGACTCGATGATCCTTGTGGGTTCCTTCCAACTTGGGATATTCTATGATTCTGTGGTTCTGTGTTGTTTTCAGACAGTGGGGAATTGGGTGAAAAGTTTAAACTGAAGACTGATACTTCTGCCTTTCACAGAGGTGAAGTGGGAGTGCCCGGAGTTGTAAAGGGAAGCATCTGCATTTCAGGCTTCCCCTGTGCATCCCACTGGCTCTTGGCACATGAGCTTTGATCCTGTTTTCAGTTCCACTGTTTCATTCTGTTTTTCATCTAGATCTCCTGCCTCTTTCAGTGCTCTGTATTTTTATAAAAAGTGCCTACAGAAGGAGACAAAGGTCTTTTAATCCCTCATCTTATTACATACTTGCTCTTGATGTATACTTGATGTATACTTTCTTTCCTTGAAGGATTGTTTCGTGCTTCTGTTCAAAAACTACTGTGCATATATAGGTATTTTATTTAATACTTTTTTCTTAGTCAGATCCCAGAGTTTTTCACTGGCTTATCCCCAGCTAGGGCTGTAGTAGAGGGGCTCCATTTTATGAAGATTTTTGACCTTTTGCTCAAACAAAAAACTGCTAGAGAAATTTCAAAATAAAAAGTAGGAAGGCCTTTAAACTCATGGCAACAGTGTGTTTTCCCATCTGATTCCTTCCATTCTCAGAAATGGCTAAACCATTTCTACTTAGAAATAAACAAACAAAACTATTTTTATTGGGAAACAGAGACCAAACCTGGAAAATATCAGCTCAAAGGTGAAAGTTTGATTTGGTTACATGTGACTGAAAAAATGTTTTAGATCTCCAAACAGAAGCACCTGGGCAGCTTCAGCTGCAGCTGTTGTCCAGGTGCTCCAGCTATAATGAAATATTTAGATATTGGAGTGGGAACATTTCCACTATCGTTTCTCTCTACTTGCCAGTTGCCTGCACAGACATGCGCCTGGTAGAACCACTTTTTCTGCATTTTCTGCTGTCTTTTCTCTGGTAAGTCCTTCATAAAACTACAGAGAGCTTTTGCCTCGGGAGGCTGGGGAATGTTATGCAGTCCTTTACTAGATGTTTTGAAAGTATGAATTAGAGACAGTATTCTGAGCTCTGCAAATACATACAACAAGACCTAATTTATTGGTGTCTTTTCTCCCCTCTTTTGATCAGAATCATAAGCCAGAGAACGTTCTGCCATCAGCAGGATCTGATCAACCAAAAGTATCCCAGCAAATTCAGCCTGACTTCAGTTCTCATGATCCCACTTGTGTAGAGGTTAGAAACCAAACTTCTGATGAATTCAAGTCAGGCCCTGAAGGAGATGGGCAGTTGTTACCTCACAGCCAGAAGGATGTTCAGAACCTGCAGGACCTAGTTGAGTTGGCCAAGGAAGGGCTTACCCTTACTCAGTGGAACCTTGATGTCAACCAAGTTCAGGCAGTAGAGCAATCAGGTAAGTTCTGGCAGCTTTATGAGCCCTGTCCCTAGTCCCTTCAGCTACGCAGAGCCAGATATATGCTGTACTAAGTTAGGAGAGCCATGACAGCACCCACAGGATGTTGATGTTGATCCAGGAGGTGATATGATGGAGGGACATTTTTCTGCAGTAAGTTTTAGTTACAATGAAGCTGACATTTCTGAAACGATTCATACATCCCAGCTCTGAAGAGAACTCCCAGACAGCAGATACTAAATTTTATTTTAAAATTCCCTTAAAGTTATTAAAGGCTTTTCTGCCAGGAGGGAGCCCAGACATGTCCAATGACTGGGCCAAAATGCTCATCCCAGCTATTTGGACACTCTTTCTGTTATGTGCACTGTCTTTTTGGATGTCAAGACAATCGGGTAAAAGAGAGATGAGGGATGATTTTATGTTGGTACATTGGAACACAAACCTGAAGTTTATCTGTACCTATACAGAGTTGACAAAATACAACACCTAGAATTCCTCCCTGGGCTACTCTAACCTCCCCAGTCATAGTTGCATGTGGTGCACAACTGCACATTTTAAGGTCAACAATATCCCTTAAAATGGTCTGGCCATTTAGCAGAATGTACTGTGTGTCTCCTGGTCACGTGTGAAACAGAACATGGTTGATAAGATCACCTGTCTGTCTGTGTTTTCAGTTGAGTATAATATTCCTCACTTCGCCTACTAAGCTGCAGCAAATGATCGCTGGTCCTATGAAACTACTCCTGGATTTTCAATGAAGATATAGCTTCCTGGGTGAAGGAAATCATTTCTGCACATAAATGTATATTGTGTTTGTAAATGAGCCCGGGGCAGAAAAAACACTGTGCAGACATTAATGCAACTGAACCCATTTCTGAAGACCTAAATTCCTTCTGTTGCTCAACATCTTGTTCTTTGAACTGTATAGACTACCACAGGGCTCAGGCTGTGCAAAACTCTGATTTCACTGCCTGCCTCTGAGCACTACGGCCCACAAGCATTTTGTCTAAGTTGAAATGCAGACCCAAGATTCACTTTGCCTGTCTGCCAGGATGAGGCCATAGTGTGTCCCATCCTGCTCTGTGCGCTGTTCTTCTTCCCACTGGAGGGAAGCTGAGTTGTGGAGAAGCATGCTGCACTCAGCAATTCTCCATCTGGACGATTATGGCACACACAGATCTACAGCAGATTGGTGCTGCTTGTGTCTGAACGGCACTCAAGTACCCACAGCCTGTCACAGCCCAGAGCCAAACCGCTCCGAAAAAGGCATGAGAGAGAGGCTGAGCTTTCACCCCAGTCAGGCTGACTGTAGCTGTTGTCTTGGGGAGCCATTGTGGCAAGGATCCTGTTAGGAGTTCTTACATCACACTGTCTCATGAGGAAGTTGTACATGATTTGTGATGTGCTTTTTCTTCTTTGAGGAGAAGAACTGACTTCCAGTGACACTCCACATACTGGTTTTGTCCCTCCACCCAAAGAGAAGAGATTCCTGACAAGCAGCTGTAAGAGAGTAAGGACAAACCTTTTTTTCCCTGCTTTTTTGTATTTGCTTACTGCAGTAAAAAAAGATGCTGTCGCATTTGTGCAATTCACAGAAGTATGGAATATTTCCCATTCCTTTCCATAGAAACAAAGAGGTGCTTAAGGTTCACAGTCATTCAGGAATCATCATGGGCACAGGTGAGATCAACACGTGGTGTTTCTTTGATGCCTACAAGCAGGCCTGTGAATTTTTCAGGACTTGTCCCACTTGACAAGAGAGGTGATTTAAAATGACAGGTGACATAGAGCCAATCTGTGCATCATTTATGTAAAGAGAATCAGGTTAAACATTTATGTTTTAGCATGAAGAATATTTAGGATAGGAACCAGGGCACTGTAACAGGCGGTACGTTGCTTTAATTCCCAGGCTACCTCAGAGCATGTTAGCTGGAGTGCAGGAGAGACAGAGTTGCCTAGTGCTTCATCCAGGCTCACATACCGAGCTGCTTTAGGTGGTGACAATGCTCTGAGGTCCATGGAAAGTGAGCACTTCTTAGAAGCTCACATTAGCAACAAAAGGATTTAGTATATAGAATCCTCAATTGTGGGAATACATATCAAAGGAACTAGCTTAACAATTAGTGTGCTCTCTGTGGTGACTAGGTGAAGACCACAGGCTAGAAATGCACAGATGATTTTTTTTATCAAGCTAGCAGTGTTCTGTAGATCACATCTTATCCTGGATGCACCTCTCCTTTCTCCTGTGGATGTATAATCAGTTTTCTTCAATTGAGGTGCATATAAAAAACTGTAACTCATCCTATATTCAGGGTTGTCCACTTTATCTGGTGAAACTTACCATCTTCGGTTTGATAATAAATAATCATGCTATGAAAGGTAGTAGAATTTCATGCTAGGTAAATTGTGATGCCTTGAGAAGGCAATTTCATGTCGTGCTTATAGAATTAAGAGACTTCTAAAAGAAGGCAAATCTTTGAGGTGGGAATCAGTATTAAACGTGGGCATCCCAGCTACTTGTTACAGAAACTCTAGATATTCTTTGGAGGTATTAAAAAATATCCTTAGCAGAAAGAACATTGTGTTTTATAAGCTTCTGTGCATATTAGAACAAAGGCCTTTAGCAATACAGAGACTGCTCTGATACTGTTGTTGAAACCCAGTTGCTACCAGCAATAATGGTGCGATCATTTTGTTCAGATATAGTTTGATTCCGTGATTCACGACTCCTGAGCAAACAAAGTCTTGCTGAAGAGTTGAATTGTCAGTGGGAGAGATTTGTACTTTATATGAACACAACAGCGGTAACAATGTCGAGCAAATACATCCACTGCATTGGTAACACATCTCCCCCACCCATGCTTAAGACCTGTGTGACATCTGTGGAGGCCAGTCTAGCTGGCCTCCTCAGCAGGAGAGAGGGTCATGGTGTGTTCTCTGCAGGAACACATACCCACTTGGAGCTGTCTTTGGACTGATCTGTTTACTTTGCATAGAGAATGGTGCAGCCAGGAGGTTTCTAGTCTTATTTAATTTCCCCGTTCTTGATTTGTAATTTTAGCATCAGCAGGAAAGCTGTTCTGGGCTTGCTGCCTGGAATGCAGCATCAGGAGTCTGTGTTTGCTGGCTTCCTGCGGTACTGTCTTGCAGGTATCCTACCTGCCAAGAATAAGAAGGCAAGAAACATCAGATTAGTTTCCAGACTGAGCTTCCTGTCTTCCCCTTGGAGATCAGTCCACACCACTGCCATGACACGCAGAGTCTTCTCTAGCCCACCTGTGAAGACCTGGAAGAAGTGTTCTGGTGTGTGCTGCTGTTTTGGTGCTAATTAGTATTGGCTGCCTGCAAACACATGCTGGAACAAGTAGAAAGGTTGGGTTTCCACAGTCCACTGTGAAAACCTGCTAATATAATAAAGAGCTATGCTGTGCCAGGTGGAACTGCATCTCATGCAGATGTTCACTAGAATAAAACTTGCATTTCCTCAACTCCGCAGTAGGTTCAAAAAGCACAAGGTCAATAACTAGTGGGTTATGTGTAAACTGGTTTTCACTTACAGTCAGACAGCCTCTCAACCGTGAGCTGAGAGTATTTCACACTTTTCTGAAGCACTGGCCACCTCCAGAGGCACAACTCTTGCATAGAGGGATCCGAGTTTTTAGAGGATTGCCTGGAGTGGGTTTTACTGGGAGCAGCTCCAGAGCAGAAACCGTGTATATCGTTGCTGTCTGTGGCAGCATACCCCAGGCCTCACCTTACCATCACCATTAGGCAGTCACAGGTAGCTCAGGCAACAAGCCCTCCCCAGAATTCCAGCAAGGGGTTCTAGAAATGGAATAGAAATTATGTTTGTTTTTGTTGTTGTTGTTGTTGTTGTTGTTTGGGGGGTTTTTTGAGTGGAATTTTCAAAAGGAGTTTCTGTAACACATAAGTTCCTTTGAACTAGACACCTACATTAGTTTTATTCTATGTGGGCCCCTTGTTGCAGAACTGCTTTTCTCAGCTGTCACTGCCAGCCAGTGAACGAGAGAAGAAAGGCTCATTACCCCATCTCTGAGTCATCCTCTTTCCTCTTTCTCTAATTACAGTGAATTGAGTTCAAGTCCATCAAAGTGGAAACTACAGTTTCCTAAAAATGTGGTGGAAGGCAGCAGATCAAGAAACCAAGTGTAGGCAGTGGCTAGACCACATCAGGAAATCGTGTGGCAAAGATCTGATGGTGATAATGTGCTGTAATACAAGGCAGAACAAGTAGAGTAGAATGCAGCACGACTGCCCTTTCTTCACAATTGCCAGACTGTGAAAAAGTAGGAAGGAGGAGGAAAACAAAGCCAGAAATGTCTGACAGACTTGTCTGCTTATGTGTCTTGTGAAAGACCTTAAGTTGGTAAGGCTGCTGATTACCTGCAGAAGGCAATGGCAGGGCATCCAGACGGGCTCACAATAAAGCAATACTGACAGACTGGGTTTTTCCCTCCTTATCTGTCAGGAAAATGTCTGACAGCTGTAATATAACTTCTGTCTTTGTGTTCCTTCTGTGTTGTAGTCCTCCCTCAAGTTGCTGGCTGAAGATTTCAGTGCAATGGTCAACAACCCCCACTTAAGTGATGTCCAGTTCCAGGTGGACTCCGGGGAAGTCCTTTATGCCCACATGTTTGTGTTGTACGCACGGTGTCCACAGGCCATTCAGGTTGTAAGTACTGCTGATATGCTTTCCTGTTCTGCTTCAGTAAAGCCCAGACTGCCCACACCTACAATCAGTGCTGCTGCAGTATCAGCACAGAGTGCTGCTGGGCCTAATGGCAACTGCCTTTGGACATGCCGGGTTTTTTTTGTCTTAGGAAGACAGAATGCTGACAAAGTGGTGGAAAATGTAGTATGTTATCTGGGCAGAATATGGGGAGGCAAGTGTCCTTCCTTGCATTCTGTCCATGAGCAATGGAGAAAGCTTCCTATGTGCTCTTTGCCCTGGAATTTTTGTACCTGTACAAGTGCAGATTGCTACGTCCTGCCTTTCACCCAGGCTAGGAAGCTTGAGTATGGAGTAGAGAAATTCTGGACAGTACTTGAAAATAGCCTACAGAGAGGTTTTGTCGCTCTCACCGTTGCTTTGGAGGTAGCTGCACTGAACTGTACTTTTGCAAGGGCAGTGAAGAGTTCCTATGTTCCCAGAAACATTTTGGGCTGAATAGTTCCCAGCCTGCTCCTATGCAGCCTCCTGTCAGGGTGGTGAAAGGCTGTGAACCTAAGATTTGAATTCTACTCTTTCACAGAGTTGCCACCAGTCCATGCAGTCAGCTCCTTAACAAAAGAAGCTTTCGTAAAAGCTGCCCTTTTGGAAACAGTGGAATTAATTTTATCCTCATGCATGTTGGCAGTAGTTCCCACACAAGGTGCCTCAGGCTATTTCTAAGGGGTCCCTGAGAGTTGGGGAGAAAAAAAAGCAGACTCATACATGCCATACAGCAGTCTCAATGTGAAATTTATTGAGGGATTTTCACAACCACTAGAAAATGTGCCTGTGCCCAGAACTCAAAGGATTTTAAAAACCAGTGTGTTAGCCAGGTTCTCTTATTATTTGCCTGCAACACTGTGTGGCTTCACCATTCCCATCAACTGTTTTCATGGGCAGGAATCATTTGCATGAGTATAGTTGTGAGATTGGCCCCCACGCTATATTTTTTTATTCCTGCAGAGGGTTGTTTTCCTGTAAATCCCCACCTGCAGAGCAGTGTTTCACATTTATTTTCTGTATAGGTACTCTTATTTGTTGAAGCTTTTGGGTAACAGGGAGAAAGTAATTAATCAGAGATGACTTTGCAGCTCATGTTTTCTGTTGCGTGATGTCCCCTGACTTTGGAGAGAGTTTCAGATAGCACATTACATGATTTGGCTATAAAGGAAGTGAGACTTTACTGAAGTAGGGAAGCATTTCAGCAAAACCTGAGATCAAGTTGGACCCACAGAGATAATGGTCCAGTTCAATAATGCAGTATTTATATGGTGTCTCTTTTCCTGTGAGACACTAGGAGAACTAGAATTTTGGCAGTGTATCAACAGTAGGTAAATTCAAAACAGATCAGAGGAAGCTCTCTTGTAAGAGAGGTGCAGATAACTCTGGAAATCATGCTCTGGGCAGTAACTGTATTCCAAAACTGACCAGAGAACTCTAAGACCATCTTTTACATGTGTGACTAAAACAATGAGTAGTCAAACTTTATATAAGCTAACAGCCGTAGGGTCAGGAAGGCAGGGGCCTGTTCCGTATGAAGCTTTGCATAACTGGTCATTTTAGCTTCCTGCAGAGGCATCAGGTCCTGGTCCTAGGCTAAGCTTTTGGTGAATGAAAGGAGTAAGCTGATATGAATAAGAACTTTAATGTTGCTGTTCCTTTACCAGCAAATGGACTTTGTTTGCTTTCCTCTTACCCCAGGTTCACAGTGAAGGGTTCTTAGTGGAGGAGGACGGGAATGCGCAGACACACCGTGTGCTGCTGAATGACGTGACAGGAGAGGCGGCCTGTGCGTTCCTGCGATACCTTTATGCTGCTGATGCTGGCATCCCTGCTGGGCTGCTGTCCCAGGTTGGAGCTCTGGCTGCCAGGTTTGTATCGTGAGTGTGTTTTGGATCCCTTCCTGCTTTCAGCCACGACCCCAGCCTGGGATCTTCCGTCGTGTTTTTTTTAAGTGGCTTACAAATTCCATAGTCCTCTGCTTACATATTAAGTGAAACCTGAACATAAGAGCATCCTACCCTCATCTTTTCCGTGAGTCTCTCTTCAGGTTGTATCTGTGTGAGGTTTCCTATTTTCAATATATGCCTAGCACACCTTTGCCAAGAGTTTTGTCTCAGGATCTTCATTGAAAGCTGATATTGTAAATGATGATGAGCATATCTGTGTGTCATCCTGATGATGTGTGATTCTTAAAGCATTGCGCTACTGACACGTGTAATTTGAACAACGCATGCAGAATATATTGGATGCATAGAATGCTAATGTGTTTTGTCAGCCGTGCTCTCTCTAGATGCACGTTAAGTAAAGAATTTGAAATAGGAGCAGTTGAGATGTGGATGGCTGGGTCTTGTCAATATGTGTGTACAGAGGCGCCCTGTCACTCCAAAAAGCCGTGAAGCTTGCACATGACACGCATCCAGCCCCTGCAATGCCACGGGACTTCCACCAGTGCAATTAGCAAAGGGGTTTTAGTGTAGTGGTATAGCTGTCTAATTTCATACATTAAAAAAAAAAAAGGAAGAGTGAACATGGTGCTTTCATCTTTCATTTGAGTGACGCCTGGGAAAGGGAATTCCAAATTTTAGGAGTACACTGGAGCTTGTCTATCTTAGGAAACCAACATCCTTGTGCAAATTCTTCACAAGGCTCACAAGAGTGATCAGGCAGCCAAATGCTGGAGAAATACTGAAAGAGGAAAGTATTAACATTAGTATTATATCCTTGCAGGTTTGGTGTGAGGGAGCTGATGTCAGAGTGTGAAAATAACACTGGAGAGAGCCAGTTGTCTTCTGGAGTGGATTCGGAAGATGATCTGATCTCTGTGAGGGATGACAAAGATTGTGAGGACAGAGCCGAGAACTTCCAAGACCTCTTGAAGTCAGTGTGGGTGGGTGAAGATGAGGAAGAAGTAGCTGTCCTGAACCCTGAATGCGATAAGGAAGATGACAATGGGGTGGGTGAACAGGAGCTGGAGGAAATCTATGAGTTTGCTGCAACTCAGAGAAAGATGGTTCAAGGTGAAACAGAGTGTAGAGAGGGAACAGACTGCAACATGTGTAGTGATACTGAGACAGCCCTAGGTATGAACCTGCAGACTGAGGAGGAAGAAGTAAAGAGGTCTGAATCTACTTCAATAAGCAACAACTTCAAAGATTTGAGGGATGACAATGATGTGGAAAGGTCTAAATGTGACTCGTCTGCACAAAAAGAGAAAATGCAGAATATAAATAGATGCAAAAGAGTGAATGCTACACAGATCCCTTTTGTGCCTCACAACAGTGAACCTCAAAAGTGGGATGTAGCAAGCCATGGTGCCACCGCTAATGGAGAGACCATTAGGAAATGTGACGTTGTGAAGGATTCCAGGTCATCTCAGGTCTCACATGATGTAGAAGGGGATGATCACTGTGAAAAGCAGTTTCCTAGCTTCCACGATGATACTAATGTAAATGAAAATCATGAACACTTATCTTCTGCAACTCAGGGAGATTACTGTGAGCCTTCCCCAATGAAAGAAGTTATTAAAGAATCAGGAAAGACTCTCAGTGAAAAACATGTTGATGTTAATGATTCTCTTCTGAACAGCGAATCACAAGAAGACCTCTCTCCACATAGAAGTGGTTCTTACAGAAGTTCTCCTCCCAAAACTTATGTGCCCCTTTTTCCTGCTGTTGGCTCTTCACCTGTATCTCCAAAATCTGACAGAAACCTTGCCAGAGAACATGTATCAACACTAAAGCAAAATAAAAAGAAAAAATCATTCCCATTTGATGAAATACTCTTTCAGAAAGCAAATGAGCTGGAAACTGCATCAGGAAATGAGAACACAATTTCTCCAGCAGAGCTTCCCCACACTGATTTAGACAAGCGTACGAACATTCCAGTGTTGTCATCACTGCTTATCAGAACTGAGGATCCTGCAGGTCAGGGGAACGAGAAGGGTGATGTTATTGTTTTATCTTCTGATGATGAAATGGAGTTGCAACAAGACAAGAAGTCACCAGAGTCAGGCTCTGCTCTGAAGGAAATGGAAATCCTTGGGCAAGTGAAATATACAAATGTAGAACAAGGTCCTGAGACACCAAAACCTGAACATAACTCATCAGTCACTGAAACAGAGCAGAAATCAACACAGGTCTCATGTGTCATTACAGATAATGTGCATATAAGTACTGATGTAAAGATGTCCACTGAATTGCCTCTCAGCAGCCAAGTAGATGCTTGTACAGAGAGCAAGCAGAGTCCAAACCTGAGCCCTGAAAAAAGGCTCAGTCATGAAGTGTCTTCAGGTACAGACAGCTCTTGGCTAGTGCCAGACACACCAGTTCTGAGCAAAAGCAGAAGTTTCTCAACACAGACTCATGTCACGAGTATTAACTCTTCAAAGAGTCCAGGTCCTAAAGACAGCACAGGAAGCCTAGCAGCTGGTAATAGTAACCATGAAATGGACAGAAATTTAATAAAAGTTCATGAAGCAGCATTGTCAGATGAACATTTGCCTATGGAGAACTCAGTCAGTGAAAGGAATCCTTCCAGGAGCCCAGAAGCAGGATCATTTTCTGAGAAATCCCCACCGGTTTCTGCAGTGGATCCAATTCTCCTCTCCCCTGGCCACACCAACATGAAAAGCAGATGTGCTAGTATCTCATTTTTGTCCAAACCTGTGCCTCCTTGCCATGAGCAGTCATTGGAAGATAAAAAAGACATCAGCATCGTTGAGGTAGAGGACAGTGAGGGGGAGAAGGAAATAAGTATAGCTTCTTTGAGTAGTAGTGTCTTGCTTGGCGACGAGCCCCCAATTCCTGTTGATGACTGCTGGCATGTTGAGTATCTGTCGCCAGTTAGAGGTAACATCCAGGACTCCAAACAGGTTGGCCATGCAAACACCAGAGCTGCCAGCAGCCCCAGACCTCACTCTTCGCTTGACCAATGGAAGAGCCCAGACCAAGCGCAGGAAATTAAGGGCAGTACTCCTCTTCAAGGAAGTCCTGTTGGCAGAAGAGCAACTTTGCTCTGTGTTGAAAAGAGTCCTGTTGAAGCCTGTACATCAGTGGGCAGTAGACCAAGTTACCTGAACTCCAAAATCTGGGATGATTGGGATGGAGAAGAGGAGGAAGATGAATTTCCAGAGATGCTTCCTCTGTCGCAGAGGGTGTCAGCTGCAGCAGGTGCAGATGCTGTGAAGACTCCTGGTGAGAGCTTATATTGATACCAAATTCACTGAACTAAGTTTGTTTTCATTTTAAGTGGTCATCCCACCTGTTGTTCACGTGGTATGTTGAAAGGGCTTTTGGCCTTCTAATCTAAAGTAGTTGCCAGGGCCAGGTACAAAGAAGGTCATCTTCTGACGTTGAGGAGAGCATACCTAAACGTGAGATTCCTGGAACATGCCCACTTGTATTTCGTTCACGCTGGTTCTTTGATAGTGATAGTACTTGTTGCAGAAACTACAGGTACCTGGAGGAAGAAAAACTAACTGAACCAAAAAACAGACTTCAGCTTGCATGCTGGTAGATATTTGTTCCCTGTAGTAGTGGGTGTTCTGTACAGTTTTTTCCTTTTCATGCATTTACAAAGCGATGCCTGTGCTTACATGAGGATGTCTGGTAAGCAACAAGATGCAGCTAGCACAGGTGCAGAGGGTTTCCTTGTATTGAGGCTAGCTGGAGGTGAGTGCCTATCCCTGCCTGTGGGTTTGCTTCATGCATGCTTTCCTGCAAAACTCTGCTGATGCGTGGTTGTCTTGACTTGTGCTGCCTTCTGTTTGCTAGTTCTGGGCCCTTGTAAAAGACCTCTGAGTGCCCAGCAGATATCCTGAGTGCAGAACACAACAAGGGGTCACAGGGCACGCATCAGACTGAGAGCCACAGTACTCTTTCCATCTTTGCCACCAGCTTGCACCGGGATCCGCAGGAGTTCAGCCTTCTTGAATATGCCTGACAGTACACGAAATGCTAACATAACCTCTTTGGTCTCAAGGATTAATATTTACCTGTGCTATACTTGCATGGTTCCTTCCACCTAAGACCAGTAATGGATCTCATAGTGTCTAATTAAAATATTGTGCCATCCTAAGTGAGTAGTTTAACAGGTGCTTAGAACATGACCTGTGAGACTGACTGTGCTTCACAGCGTCAGTAAATCGGTATCATTAAATCAGTATCATTAAATCAGTATCTAACTTAGTTTCTTTTCAAGAAGAAACTTGCTCAGTTTCTTCTGCATCAAGTCTCTTATGAAATTTCCTTCCTGGGAGAAGAACCACTTCGCAGAATTCAGTGAACATATTTTTTTCACTGCCTTGCGAGAATTGCCTGTTCTAACAAAGCCCTGAATGGGCTTTGTATTCAGATCTGACTTATGTCTTGATTTAAGCTGTTGTCCATTTCAAAGTCAATAAAAATCAAGTATCCCAGTCTAGGAAAAAAAAAAGTGTTGACTGTTCTGTCCAATATGAAGGTGAGTAGTAAGTAAAAGAGCTTGCAGAAAAGTGGTGCTACTTAATCATTATATAGTATTAGAATATCTGCTACCAGATATAGGTGGGGGAAGATATCAGCCATTTTAAGTGCTTTCTGTGCTAAGTCTGATCATGGTAATTTCATTCTGCTGCAGAACCTGCCTGTCAGGAGAGTGACAAGTCTCCCAGGACTCCGGTGACACCAATGCCAGCTTACTCCATGATGGAGACCCCACAGCTGAAGAAGGAGTTGAGAAGGTTAGCATTACCTCCATGAGCACGTCACTTTGAGCAGAAACTTGCTGGCAGGTAGTGTGAAAGAAAGCTCTGAAAGGGAAGCCTTGGTGAAGCTCCAGTCAGTGTCTTTTGAGGTCGTATCACACTCTTCCAGCTGACCACTGAAATTCCTGGCATGAGCACCTTCCTAAGCTGTGACAGTGGAAGGTGCAGCGTTATCTTAGCCTAAGCTCCCACCTTTCTCTTTCAGATTTGGAGTTCGTGCTCTCCCAAAACGCCAGATGGTGTTGAAGCTGAAGGAGATATTCCAGTATACTCACCAGGACGTGGACTCTGACTTTGAGGATGAAGTCCCGTCCTCCCAGCCTCCCCCGCCGAAGTCCCCCACCAAATGCTCTAGGCAGTCAAAGGCAGCACAGACTACAGGTGGAAAGCGTCCCAAAGCCTCAAGGGCTGTGAGCAAAAGGAAGCAGGTTGCTGTGGCTTCTTCAGCGCTCACTGTAGGGAGGGATGGTGATGACCTTGTTGGACCCCCTGAAAAAGGCTGTGCAGCGCCCAAGCATGGAACTGAAATGACACATCACCCAGAAGGAGCCAAAGAGCAGAAAAGGTCAGCTGTATCTCCAGAGGGATGGTCTCTGGCAGCTGATGATGAGGAACCGATGCTCTCAACATCTCAGAAGTCTACAACTTCTTCAGAGGATGGAAGTGACATCTCTTTCAGTTCACAGAGGTAGGGGAACAATATACTAACCAAAACAGTCAGTGGTGCAGGACAGAGGTGAGCTAGCAACATGGCAAAGAGGTGAGTGCCCATGTGGCCTGAAGGGGCCTTGCTGCCTCCTTGGGTTTGTTATTTGAAGGTCAACACAGTCATATAAAAGAAACAAACTTTGGGTTTTTTAGTCTAATTCCCAATGAGCTGTTCTCACAGCACAAAAGTGCTTGTGGCTGAGACTGCACATGGGAAAGGCCCACATCTGGCACGCGTGGTCTCTGCAAGTCAGAATAACAAGGAGCACTCACAGCATTGACTGAGAGCCGGCAGCTAGAGTAGGGAAAGGAGAGCACAGCACTACTCAGCAGAGGCTGCCACAGTATGGCAGCAGTAGGTGCTGTGGGACAGGAGCAAGGAATGCCAGACAGCTCCGGGGCTGGGTGAGCAGGACCAGAGCTGTCATGGCTGGAATGGGAAAGTTTGCAGAACATGTGCCATGTTCTTCTTCACTCATGTTGTGGGTGCTGGTATTGGCCTATGATCCTGCAGAAGGCAGTCACAAGGGCTGGCCACCAGATACTTGGGGAGCTCTGGTCCTATCCTTGATGGCCTGTTCTTTCCTTGATCTCTCGTCTACTTGATCTTGCTTTTAGTTCTTTTGTGAATGAACTTGAGGCCTGTGCATTTGCATCCGAAGAGGAGGAAGAAGAGCTTCCAGCATCTCAAGCAGCAGCTCAGGAAGAAGAAAAGCTGGAGGCAGTGAGGTGCTACATCCGTTCAAACCCAGCCCTGTACCGCAGGATTCTCTTCTATGAGCCAATTGAGCTGTCTGTGCTGCATGCAGAGCTGAAACTGAACGGCATTAAGATTGCCAAGGCAAAGCTGCTGGACTTTTTAGATGCTCACTGCATCACCTTTACCACAGCTGGAGCCCGGAAAGAGAGGGAACAGAAAGGAAGGGGGAACAAAAAACAGAGGAGACGATACTGAATGGAGCCCACTCCATCCTGAAAATTTTGTACATGGAGGCCTTCCTTATAAGGTGGAAACCCTATTCCAGGGTGGTGCTGGCAGTGGTGGTGTGATCGGTGGGTGCACTGCTCCTCCTTGTGGCCTGCTGTCTAGATGACATGCTGATGAATGGATCTGAACTGAGCTCCTGTTCCCAGCTTTTCTCCAAGTTGCACAAACTCCTCTTTCAGGAGCCTCTTTCTATCCCCCGATTTTCCTCCTGTGCATTTTCTTGTCTTTCCAGTTTTCTACTAGGCTTTAGGTCCCCCAGCTTTCTTCCTGTTGGTGCTTCTGGAGGCAGGTGCTTCCTCCAGTGACGTTTGCCAAGGCCTTTGCCCTGGCCTTGGGCTGTGACCTACTTCACCCTTAAAGTTCCAATATTGAGGAGAATAACCCACCGGCAAGAAGCCTGTCCCCTTTCCTCTGTGTAAAGCACCGAATACTAACGACCCCAGTCATTTCTTCAGCATACAATTTCCCTGCTGTTTATTAAGGCTGGGAGCATTGTGTGCCTCTTTTTTGTCCTTGGTTCAATTTGCGGTCTCTGGTAAAAGTCATAAATCCGTGTTTCATAAGTGGCTGCAGAACAGTGGAGGTGTTTCTCTAGTCTATTTATGATGGCTCCCCAAAGTGCCCTCTGACACCAGATGTTGTGTGAAAGCCATTGAGATTTGAACGTTCAGCTGTGTATGTTCACTTGCATGCTGAGATCTGTGCTAAAGATATCATCTGTTCCATTTTCTGAGCGCTGTTTTACCTTGTCATTGTAGCTTGACTATGTCCTTGACAGAGATTTCTTTAAAAAGACAATGTTATAGTGACCAGTGGATCTCTTAAGCACTTCTTATAACCTCCTGATCTAAACCCACTTCCGTGATCTGTCTCATTTCCAAACTGGACTGATCTTAGGTTGTAAACAGGGACTCTTGGAGAAATCTTGGGCCCTAAATTGTCATTTTGTATTTATTTACTTTTACAACATCTTCTGACTTTTCTCTGTTCTGGCAGTTCTGAGCAAAACTACTCAGCAAAATGGACACAATACTTCCAAAAAAAAAAAAGCCTGATTTCTAAATGTATTTATATATTTGGAACATAAATTTTTTATTATTTTTTTGACACAGTGCAGCCTTGGTTTTATTTGATTTATATACAATAAACAATTTGTAAGGTAATAATGCTAAGCTATAAGTAATGTCTTATGAGAGACTTGGGGGTGGTTCTAAGCAGCAACGTTGGGTCTGGTTGAGAGCAGGAGCTCTGCAGTCTGCGCCTGTACTGGCCGAAACGTGAGCAGAAAACCAGAGGAAGAGGAGTTGTGACGGGCACCCTGCAGCAAAGAGAGGTGGAATGGGAGAGACCACCCAGCAGCGGCTGATGAATGGTGGATTGGTGACCTGGAGAGAGATGAGTTGCCCAGTTCCTCAGGGACGTGTGGCCCAAAGGTAAGGGAGACCACAGGGAGGGCAGGGAAAGGTGTTGGGGTCTGCCAGGATGGGCTGCAGGGAAGGGTCCGCTCTGCCCTTGGAGGGAGGGCTGCTGGTGAAGGGGAAACGGGTAACTGCTGAGGGCTTATGAACCTCCATCTCCATCAACTGTTGCTGCAGCATGTGTAATGGTGTGGAGACTTCCTAGCAACACCTTCTGCTGGTGAATTTTCAGGAATTTGGGGTAGTTTTCTTCCCTGGCAATCACATCACTTTTCCTCCCTTACCTTCTTGTGCAAGAGCTGCTATGAGATGACTGTTAGATGAAAAGGCCAAGGCTTGCCTTTAAGTGGCATTCCAGGAAATGTTTCCTTCAGCATACCATGTGTTTCTCTCAAGCACACACTTCATACTCAGAGAAAGCTTCGGCTGTACTTGTCAGTCTTAATATGGGAAAATAAATAAGATCCCTTCAGAATTTTTTTGCTCTGTTTTTAAATAAGATTTACATTTATGATCAAAAGATTTTGTAATCAATTCTTTGTTACGTCTTAACCTTTCATGAAGGCGGTGTCACATTCAGTGCATATAAATTGCAATTGTTCAAGTCTAAGAGCATTGTGTCATAAAAAACTTTAGCATGCTGTGAAAAAATAGGAAGTTTAGTCACTGAAAGTGTCTCCATCCTCCTGTCTTTGTCATCCATAAACCTTGCAACTGGACAGTCTTTGTCTAATGTAAAAAGATAATTTTAAATATCACATCTGTGCTGTGAGGGTTTGGACATAACCGTTTTGCAGAGGCTTGCCACGATGCTTTCTTGTTTCTGATGCTGAAAAAATGTCTCTTGTAATTCTAAAATTTTTCTCAGATGACAGATAAAGGATTTAAAATCTTTTGCAGCCTTCAAGATCACAAGGACGTATCCGACCTTCACTGTAAAATTTTCTGAAAGCAATTATTCATTCATCTGCTCCATTAATCTGTAAGCAAGGAGTGCCTCCCCATGTTAACATTGGTGTTGCCATCTGCCAATGATAAGATGTTGCCAGTTTGATTTGTATATATTTCTGTTTCTTACCTTCCTGATGCAGGCTTATATTCCATCTTGGGAAAATCCAGTCATCATTTTTTATTTCTGTGTAGTAGCAGCTATCAAAAATATTTTGATAGTTGATATTTTGTTTATTTTAACACTTCCAAGGTTGCAGAAAAAAATACCTTTTCAACTAAGGTTTTAATTTTTTTTTTTTTTTTTAAGTTAAAAAAGGAGCAGATATGCTACTGGCATTGCTCGAACCTTCTACTTACCAAGATGTACTGTGTGAGCTCTGAATGAGCTTTGGAAAACACTGCTTCTAAATTCGCTGTGGCAGTCAAATGAAGTGTGTGATTGATTTATGGATACTCTTTTGCAGCTATGTTGTTTTGTTTATTGTAACATTTCCTGCCTGAAAAAATAGTCTCTAAAGGTTTATTCTGAAAAGCTGTGCTGCAGATGTTTATATAATAATCTCTCGTATGACAAGAGAGCTGTTTCCTTACACAGTTCTGTCCTCTTACTCTAGAAGTAGACACCGTGTCTCTCAACATTTGGCATTTCTTCAGTAGATATAATCCATTAACTAAAAAACATGAGAATACTATAAAGCACAGAGTGGTGACTGCTGTGTTTTCCCTTTGTACTGGGCCAACAGACTCCAAATATTATGTTTACAATGCTAATGTTTAGATTTCACGGGGATAAATATGAGAGCAATCCTTCCTGCAGTTCTTTAAGGGGACTAGAGCTATTCGGGAAATACGTTTCAAATGTACTCATTTGATTTTTGGTGATGGTTTAAATCATTCCTGCATAGCATTTCTTTCAGAGGCATTGCATATAAGTTGCTTGTTGTTTAATGAAACAGCAGAGTGCCTGGGAGAGATGACACAGCCTTCAGCAAAGATGTCTCTGTGATTCAGCTGCTGTGCCCCAGAACAGGGTGTCGGAGGTACTTGTGGTATTTCTCTGCCCAGGTGCCTTGCCTCTGCCTGGCCAGCTGCTCTAGTCCCCAAGCAGTCATCTTGTAAGCTTAAACTGGGGGACATGTTCACCTCGGTATGGGACATTCACTCAGTCCTTGCCTGAGCTCGGCACAAGCCCGCTTCTCCCTTTCCTGTTGCACTACACAACACCAAAGGCTACATCTCCGCTTTTCCGACCTAGGACTCTCCAGCTACCTGACGCAGCGCACCTGGTAGGTCCTTACCTGTCAGTAGGACACTGAGCCCAAGTACAAATGTCCAGAGCTCTGCTTTGGTACCCTCTGGCACTTTCTTCTCAGAAAGAATTGGCTGGTACCATGTTTCAAAGCTTGTCTTGTTCATTGAACTTCTGCAATGAAGTGTCTGTGTTACCACCTGGGGTGGGTATTTGCTGTTCATCTGGCAGAAGCCTTCCCAGAAATGCTCTTCCTTTCATACCATTTACTCTCCTAGGTGTTGGAGCAGAGAAGATTGAAAGATAGTCATGTTTGGCACAGTGGCCTGGCAGCAGGTTTGAGAGGCACTTGAGGGGGATTGTCCCCCAGGGCCTACAGCCTGCCATCTGCAATGGCTGATGAGAACACCACCTTCTATCCTGCCTCACGTCCAGGCTATGCTCCCATCCAAGAGCCGCAGAGGCAAGAGCAAGTGAAGCCAAGAGGAGAGAGGAATGGTCTGACTTTGGAAGTACCAGCAGCCCATAGAACATCATGGACTGGAAGGGGCTGCAGCACATTCATATCTGCTGGCAATCCCAGAGAGTGCTCCCGGACTTGGCAGTGTAACTCATTTTCCTGCCAGTCTCTCAGTTTTATGAACATAAAATGTTCATGTTCTTCCCACATCTTAAAGCTGCTGTGGTTACAGGGAGGGCTTGGAAGGGCTAAGTAACAACATTCAGTGTTAGAAATGTGGCAGCACAAAGGGAACAGCAGACATCAGGCTGGCTAAAATCATCCCTGGTTTTGTGCCATTTCATGTTTTGTTTTGCAAGATCTCCAATAATTTGCAGTTATTAGCACGAGTTGAAAGATTTCTTAACCTCAGAATAGTTGTCACTCAGATTTGGGCAGATGAGAAATAGCCCCAGTCCCCTTTGCTAAAATATCTTTGTAATACAGCCAGCACTATTTGCCAAGCCGATTTTTCTCCCTGTGCTCACACAAACACCCAGATCCCTCCATTTTTTTCTCTCACCAGATCTCTAAGAAGCTGCCTTTTCTTTCAGGCGAGAAGAGCCCTAAGCATTAAACGCCAGTATGAAACGCAGCAGGCATGACAGAAGCCTCCATTCCTGCTGCACCAGCACAGGTGATGCATGTGCATTTCCCACCCGATAGCTGACGGAGTGAAGGGCATCCCTGTGTCACAGAGGCGACCTCTGAGGTCGGCTGCCTGCCGGGGCCTGGGAAGGCTGACAGCGGCTGCGCTGGCTGCTGGGGAGTCAGCAGCTCCTGCATGGAGCCTTGCACCTCCTTGGACTTGGTGCCCACTTTTCACCCCCTGTGACCCAAAATCCCAGTAAGCACAAGCTCCAGAGAAGCGGGGACAGGGAACAAAGGCATATGAGCAACATACCTGAACAGCTTCTGCTGCAGCTAATGTCTCCTGCTGGGAATGATTTTTCCCTGTGTGCACACCACAGTGGTGATGCTGGAGCTGGGAGGAGGTGAAATCTAAGTCCAAAGGGACTAACTGAGCAGTTGGTCGGGGCTTTAAAACACAGGCCATCTGTGGGACTTGGGATACTGTGCTGGAAGTTTGACTTGCACACCTTTTCCTTTCATTGGAAGAGGTTGTCCTTGGCTGGAGAAAAACAGCACAGCTTTGTTCTGCTGAGATGTGCGGGCTGGGTGTCCTGGGAGTGCTTTGCTAGGCTCTGGCACTCTTCAAACTGTGAGGTGAGGAAAGCCGGAAACCAGATGTGTCTCAGCCATGCCAAAGCGATTGCTATCAGATGTGCAAAGTATTGCCTTCACACATAGCAAATGTTTTGGCAGAAAAGCTGTTAGCTACCTGTGGGTCAACTCCTCGGCTCCCCAGAGCCCAGCTGCCGTATTGTAGCACCTGCTTTCATTTTCTAGCACACACTCGTCTCTGCCAGTCTGGAGGTCAGCAGATACCAAAGCCAAGCCACTTGCATGTGTCTCCTCCCATAGCATATGATTTCCCTCAATTTCCTACCGTGGGCAAAGACAGTCCCAGGCAAGGATATCCCTTCTGATGCACTCCCCCAGCAAATACATGGCTGTGGTTAGCATTACGGAGATACCTTTGGAGCAAATGGCTAATAACTCATTTCTCCCCTCCTATGCAGGATGCCCATTGCCAAGCCAGGTATTATCTCCTGCATGGAACAAGAGGAAAGGCAGCTGGTCGCCAGTCTTGAGGGCCCTGAAGAGGAAGAGTTGCCAAGTGGTCCCTGCGCAGGTAGAGTCCATTAGGCTTCTGGGAAAATGCTGGTCAGGGAGGCAAAATCTGACTTGCCAATGTCTTATCCCCATCAGGAGATGAGCAAGGAAGAAGACGGAGCTTGTTTGTGTTTCCATAGCTAGTCAGAGTCTCGCAAAAATAGCAGGACTGACCTGGACTGCATCTTTCCCAGCTCCTCTGCAGTACATAGCAAGGGCTGCATACTTGCTTGCTGACAACCAGGGACCTACCAGCAGCTTCCAGTCATTAATTTGGTTTCTTTGTTGCTTCTGTGGCTGGCTGGTACCTTCTGAGCAGAAGTTGTGCTAGACTCGCAGTGTCCTCCACCCATGAGGCTTCTTACCACTAAACTCAGGTCAGACTTTGAGGAACAAAGCAGGCTCTTGTGTTTGTCCACGAGCTTTCCCGCTTGAGGAGCCCTTGGTCACTCCAAGCTGGTTGGATTCCTGTGGGCTTTAGTGAGTCAGCTGCACGGCCCAGCTCCAGCTCTGCCCCCAGCCGGGGTGCTGAGGGAGGCCTGGCCGCACGGCACTGGGGCACGTAGGCAGGGTGAAACTCGCCGTAACTCAATGATTTTCTCTCATTTGAGCTTTCTGGGCAATTATGTATAATAGGACTGCTTCTGACTAGGGTAGATACCCATGTTATTTCAGTGATGAACAGAAGTAGGTTCTTCATTGGGCAATAACTGAAGTTTAAAAATTTCTTATAAAATACGTGTTGTTAAAGCTACAAGTTAGGGGACTCGGCACCGCTACTGGCGTTGTAGAGATACGCTGTAGCAGAAGCGGGCCTTGCAGGTTGTCTGATGATGAGGTGTGCCCTTTGGTGGTCTGTCCCCACCAGAGACTCCACTCTGGATTCGTTTTATTGCAGCTGACGGGGGGGCAAGGAGGACGCGAATCCCCACCGGGCCCCTCCTCTTTGGACAGGCCGGGGGACGGCGCAGGAGCGGGGCGGGACCTGCCGGGCCGCGGGAGAAGTAACGGCCCCGGTCAGCAGTCGCGGCCTCCCGGGTGGGAGACGGCACCGGGCCCGCGGGAGGAGCGAGGGCAGCCGGCCNGCTGCCCGCCCTGGCCGGGGCTGCGTCCCCCCTCAGCCCCGCGGCTGCTGGCGGGGCAGCGAGCGCGCAGGGTGCGTGGAAGCGCCGCGGTCCCCGAGGCGTCCCGTGGAGCGGCGGCCGCCGTGGGGGAGGCGGCGGCTTGGCGCGGGGGTGCTGGCACCCGCATCCGTAAGACGCTGTGTTCTGGCCTCCCGTTAAAACGCAGAGCTAGTCTGACCTCTCCCGTTTCTCCTCCCTGAGCAGGACCTCCAGGAACGGAGCTGGACATGATCTGCCACATGGACCAGAAGGAAGAACTGTGGTTCTCCCACCTGTGCGCGTACGAAGGGAAGACATTTCTGAACAGCGCCTGTCCAGGTAAGGGGCCGGTGCAACCATTTACGAACCTGTCACTGAAAAAAACAGTCCCAGCACCCCCAAATCCTGCCAGAACGTGGAAGAGTGGTAGTACTGGGTCGTACCACAGTCCGTCTAGCTTTGTCTGCTCTGACAATGGCTGTTACCGGACACCCAGAGAAGAGCAGACAAGCAGTGCGAACAGGCGGTGGTGTGTCTCCATATGCTTTCTCAGGGCCGAGCAGTCTGTGGCTTCAGAGGCTCCTGAACTAGATATGTTGCATCTTGGTATCTCATAGCCCTCTTTGTATTTTCTTGTTTTCTGAATTTGTTTGCATTTTTTGCATCCATAACAGCTTACAGCAAGGAATGCCACAGCTTAGCTGTTTTATGAGGAGCTCCCTCCTTCGAAGGTGCCATCTACTAGCTCGCTTGATGCCAGTAGTTCTTTTTCCAGAGCAAATGGTGCAGAATGGATCCCTACCTACCCCACAGGCCACTTGTGCTTTTATAGACATCTGTGATATCTCCTACCAGCTGTACCTTTTGCAAGCAGAATGGGCAGTTGGTCTATACAGAAGTTCTTCCATGTCTTCCATCTTTCACGTTGCACCTCTGTATCTTTCTCAGTGCTATTAGAGCTTCTCTGAGATGGGGGATCTGGCCTCCCCCTTGCATATAGTCAGGATGTGGGATTACTGTGGATTCAGAGAAGCAGGGCAGAATGACATTCTATTTTTTCCTCTATTCTTTTCCCAACAATCGCTAATATTTGATTAGCTGTTCTGTGTGCCCAGGAGCTGTGGTTTTCATAAGTGTACTCTAGTGCCAAGATGCTATTCCTGAATGATACCAAGAACACCCTAGGCTCATCCTGGTGTAAGTGCAAGGTATAGAAGCTTTCTCCCCTTGCAGTTCTTTATGTTTACCTGCAATGAATTTCCCCTGTTACCACTTGGTCAGTGTCATAAGGCTCTGCTACAGATGATCATTACAGTCAGCCTTTGTATCTTTAACCCTGAATAACATGGAATCATCAGCAGATGTTTGCATTTCCCCTTTCCCCCCATTACTACCTTCTTTTGGGTCACTCATTCCATGGCAGCTTAGTTTCTTCATCAGTTTTGGTGAAGGAAAAATGTCATTCAGGAATGTTTTTGGAGTCCAGATCTCCCTTTTGCTAAAGTTGGTGACATCTCTGAAGAACTCTAAGTGGTTTGTTAGGCGAGACTTCCTTTTCCAAAGGCCATGCCAGCTCTTCCCCAGTATGCCCTCTTTGGTCATCTGCCACTAATTCTGTTATTCCAGTTTCTTTTCATTTGCTTGGAATGTCTGTTGGGCTTCCTGGTCCCTGGATCTCCTTTTGAGCCCTTTCTGTGGCATCACATCAGCCACCTTCCAGTTCCCGGACAGTGAGGTACAACAGTCAAGAGTCCAGTTGTGTTGTGAGGTGGTGCGAGCAGCCCTGCTGGGTTAGACTGAAGGTCTGTAAAGCTCAGAGCCATGTCTCAGGGATTCTGGGACTGGCCAGAAGTGGATGCCAGGGAAGGGGATAAGCATACAGTGACACCTCCCTGGCACACTCTACCATTCTTCCACTTAAAATACTTTCAGTGAGTTCCAGTCATCATGATTTTGATTAAACCCTTTACAGACAACTTGTCCCGGATGCCAATTAAGATGCCTGGTAGGTCAGAAGTAACAAAAATGGTTGTAGAAGTTTCATAGTGGAGAGCTGGAGCCATGGCAGTAATCATTGTAATATGAAGCTTAAAACTTCTGACTTTCCCCCAAAAGTACAGAACACCATAAAAGACTTGATTCTTGTGTGCTTTTAAGGCCTCTTCAAGTTCTGTGTAAAGAACGAAAATTCTGTGTAAGCACCAAAACTAGGGTGGGTGAAGGATATGTCTTTGGACACAAGAGCAGCACAACAACTTCACTAAGCTCCATCATCTATTCACTAAGTCTCCTGTACAGGTCAAGGGCTTCCTGCTGGCCTGCCAGAAATGTCATCCTCTTAACCTGTCTTTAGGTATCATCTTACACTTTTCCTCCAGGCCTGGATGGAAACTGCAGGCAAATGGAAATGCCTTCATGGTGAATAGCAAAGTTCCAGTTTCTGTTTCTCTCAAGGGATGATTTTAATGAAAACTGTACAAAGGAAGAACTGGAATCACTACCACGCTAAGCTGCCATGAAAGGTATCTCAGGAGTTCGCTGTGAAATCATACGGTGATCTTTTCTTATATTGACTAGAAAGAGGAAGGTTATGTACATATATTGGTCTGGTTGGAAATTCTAGACTCTCCTTCCTTTATTGCATACTTACGGTTCAGTAGTGACTCTCCTCTTCCAAGGCATGCAGTTCCTTATCGCAACTCTACCAGACCACAGGAAGTGCCTGTGGTTTGTGCATCAGTCCCACAGGACCGATATGTTACCAGTTTATTTCACAAGAGTTTTCAGAGAATCAGGAGGTAGCAGTCGAATCTGTCCAACTTTGGGAAAAAATATCTGGAGGTCTCCATGTCTGTGGCTTTAGCCTTCAGCCTGTTCCATGTTTTGGGTCTACGTGTAGTCAACAGCAAGTCATCCTTCATCCCCAGAAGTCCATGTAAAGAGATGACATGGAAATCTATTTGATTGACCTGTCTTACACTCAGATGTGACACCTCTCTTCAGAGATCTGTGTTGCTATTTCTACATCCCATGTACATCCCTCTGATGTCCATTTACCCTTCCCTGACAGCAGAGGGGTGCATGCCTCACAGGTCCTGTCTTGCCAATTTAGCGTAGAAGCCTGCAAAGAGCTATGGTTCTCCACTGACAGCAAAGCCCACAGCATTGTTGGGGGTACAGGCTTTTGAACTTGTTAGGATGCTCATCAAACCACACTTCAGCAGTGTGCTGGAAGGAGTCACTGCTCTGTGTAAATGCTCTAGAAATCTATGCAAGTGCCTTGTCCTGGAAAGGCTTTCAAGTGACCTTGAGTCTGTGTAGCATAGATTCATATCGTTAATGCTTCTGCAAGACTGCGAGTAAGAGGGCAGGTATTTGCCTGTGTCCCAGAAGGCATTCATAACTTCAGCTGGTGTTACTTCCACTGACTTGCGCTATCTTCATCTTTCATGTTTCTCAGATTTCCTCAGCGCGTAAACTGGAATCAACCATGCAGGATCTTCAGTGTGCTCAGACTGTGTTTCACGAGCAGTGGCTTTCGCAGTGGATTTGTTCTGCACTGATGGAAACAAAGTTATTTTTCTTCTGCTGTAAGATTGGCGTAAGCCATGCTCCAGGCGATGAGCATGTCTCGTGCCTTAGGGCCCATGTCTCCTCTGTGCATTTGCTCTCTCTGCATTACCAGCAGCACAAGTAAGAGCAGAGAGGTTGCATCCTTTGTAACTGAAGTAATGTTTTGCTGAACAATGTAGTTCTTTATGGCCCTTCTCTGACTCCGAGTTTAACTTTTAATAACATTTGCAGATATAATATCCCAGAATAGCAGCCATCTTTTCCATTTGAGCACTAAACTTTTACCTGTAATGTGCCTATAATTTCAGTAGTGTCAAGTTACTGCAAAGCATGCAGGGCTATTTCCATGGTTTGTGCCTGTGAACACTGCAAAATCCACTGAGTAGGTTGGAGGGAGATACCAGAACTTTTTAACCTTAAATTCAATCTGCCGAATTTTTAGAATTTGGCCCCTTTTGATTTCCCCTGTCCAAAGCTTCCTCTCTTGCCTGTGACTCATCTCCGGATTCTCATTTTATTGCAGCTGAGGATGGGATTACAAGCAAGAAAGAGGAGAATCCCCACCAGGGCATTCCTGGGCCAGCGAAGCCCGAGGGTTTACTGTCAGGACTATCCAAGGAGAAGAGTTCCCAGAGTCCTGAACAGGACCTGGTTCACCCACGCAGGTCAGAAAGGGTTCAGAGACCTCCCCTGGGGAGGAGGCAAAGCCGAGTCATGCTACGTGGAAAAAGCTTCCGGAGACTGCCAGATATCATCCAGCAGAGAAATCCTGCTGTGGGGAGACTGACAATATGTGGGGACTGTGGGAAGAGCTTCCGGGTGAGCTCCAACCTCGTCCAGCATCGGAGAGTCCACACTGGAGAGAAACCCTTTACCTGCACCGACTGCGGGGAGAGCTTCCGGCAGCGATCACATCTCATCCAGCACCAGAGAATGCACACCGGGGAGAGGCCCTACGAGTGTGACAAGTGCGGGAAGAGCTTCAGCATGAGCTCAAAGCTGATCCGGCACCAGATAACCCACACCGGGGAGAAGCCCTACAAGTGTGCTGAATGCGGGAAGAGCTTCTCTGGGAACTCGCAGCTTGTCCAGCACCAGCGAGTGCACACCGGGGAGAAACCCTACGAGTGCAGTGACTGTGGGAAGAGCTTCAGTGTGAGCTCAGCCCTGACGCGACACCAGCGGGTCCACACTGGGGAGAAACCCTACGAGTGCGCAGAGTGCGGGAAGAGCTTCAGCCAGAGCTCCGAGCTCATGAAGCACCAGCGGGTCCACACTGGGGAGAAGCCATACGAGTGCTCCGAGTGCGGGAAGAGCTTCACAGTGAGCTCTGCCCTCATCCAGCACCGGCGTTTCCACCTGGGCGAGCGCCCCTACGGGTGCACCGAGTGTGGAAAGAGCTTCACGGTGAGCTCCCACCTCATCCAGCACCGCCGCTTCCACACTGGGGAGCGCCCCTTTGAGTGCACTGAGTGCGGGAAGAGCTTCCTGTGGAGATCAGCCTTGCTCCGCCACCGCAGGGTCCACACAGGGGAGCGGCCCTATGCCTGCGCTGACTGCGGGGACAGCTTTCGGCAGAGCGCCCACCTCATCCAGCACCGGCGCATCCACACCGGGGAGCGCCCCTACGCCTGTGCTGACTGCGGGAAGGGCTTCACCGTGAGCTCTGCGCTCCTCCGGCACCAGCAGATACACAGGGGAGGGGAGCCCTAGGAGTGAGGGTGGGGAGCGGTTAGGTCTGATACCCTGTGACATCCCTGGGGAGCAAAGCCCAGTGTCTCTCCCTTCACTCTATTGACTGCCCTGCTTGTGGAGGGTGAAAGGAATTTGTTTTTAGGAGAATGATCCTAAAAGGTAGAGATGGAAGAGAAGGAGAGTTGGTGCAAAGAGCTGAACTGGGTTTGGGGAAAAGTGTGACAGCAGGGGAAGGAGGTGGTGTTCAGAGGGATAGCTCTTAGGAGAGGAAGAGGAAGGAAGTAGTTTGAAAAGGGTGGAATATCCTCAGTGGTGTATTTTAGAGGCAGGGAAATACCTTGCCTTTTCGCTGTGCACAGGTTTTGGAGAATTTATAAAGGGAAGTAAATGGACCGTCCTAGAGCCTGCAAAGCTCCGACTTAGGTAAACAAAAGCTCCTGTGTTCCCTCCCGACCACTGCTTTGTTCAGTGGCTCTGAATTACGTTCTCCAGTCCGTGGGCTGTGCCCGTAGCATAGAGCAGCCAAAAGCCTGGTGCACCTCGTCCCCCTGTGCTGTCCCCTCACCCCGGCGTGCTTGGCTGTGTCCCATGGCACGCTCGGTCATGGTGCAGCGGGCTGCATTCGTGGGCCGTCAGTCTGAGGCCTTTGTCCCTCCATCTGGGGAGCGGAGCCAGCAGCGCTGGCGGTGATCACTGCATGGGCACATAATGCTCCACGTCCACCCGGCAGTGCCCAGGGAACCCCTCTGTGCAGCTCGTGAGTTTGTGCTGCTCCTGCTCGCTGGGTTTCTGTTTGGAGAAGCCAGTCAGTCTCTCCAGAAACCTGAGGTATTCACTGAGGGTTGCCTGGACTTACAGGTTTGAAGATCATTTTTTCATGCAGGAATTGAATGTTCCTTCTAAAAACATGGGAATAAGAATTAAGTTGTACGTTAATGAGGTTTGATTATTTCTAAAACTTGTAAATAAAACCTTCATTAAAAAACAGCATTCCCGCCACTTTTCTTTTGCCACCACAAGCAGAATCCCAGATGCAGCAGTGCTCTTGCACTGGCGCCTTTGAACACCCGCAGCCAGCAGCAGTCATAAATTCTGCCTTACACGGGGTGCTGCCTGGCACAGAGCGGGGTTTCCCCGCGTCTCTGCGCTCTCCCATGAGCCCCAGGGCCTCGCAGCGAGGGTTCGCCAGCAGCTGCCTCCAGCTTTGCTCCCTGCGGCGTGCGCCCCGAGCCTTCCTCGCAAGGCTCTGCTGAACGCCGGGCGCACGAGTTCCTCCGGCCGGCCGTTCCGCCCTTGCCGGTCCCGTTCGGCACGAGGAATTCACCGAGCGACCGCTGACGCCCTGCGTGGGTGCTGCATTCGGGCCTGGTGCGGTGCCCCGACCGCGTCCTCAGCTCTTTATTCTTCTCGGAACGTGCCCAGTTCCTGCCCNCGGCTCCGTGATGCTCTGCTGACCCGCCTGCTCCCCGGGGGCTCCGGCTCCGCAGCTCGAGCCGCGGGGCCTCCGCTCCTCGACTCGCTCGCTGCAAAACCACCCGCGGACGCGACGGTGCTGCCGGGGCCTGAACCCCTGTGCCGCCCGCAGCGCGGACAGCTCGCCCCGGCCCCGGCCCCG
>VXAL01004909.1:352848-366254 GCA_013399475.1 Chauna torquata
GTTCAGCGGGGACACCCCGCTAGCAGCGCCCGCCCCCGGGGCCCGTGTGCGGCCTGACCGCTCTGCGGGACCCGGTCCGGCTCTGTCCCCTGCGCCTCGCCCTCCCGGCTGGAGGCGGGGGCCGCCGCAGTATCCTGGGGCCGTCTCGGAGCCGGCCTGGCCCCTGCCAGGCTGCGGGGGGCCGGTGCTCAGCGTGCCCCGAAGCGCTCGGGAGCCGCAGCGGCGCTGCGTGAGCTCCGGCGTCCCGGCTGCCTGCCTGGCCGCCCGCATCTCCCGCTCTTCCCGTGGGCAGGGCGCCTGAGCCGTGTGCCGGGAGCTGCCTCTCATGTCTGGAGCGATTCCTGCGTGCGGCTTCTGGGGGGAGATGCCCGAGTCCTCCCGCGCAGAAGCCCCGGGCTGTGCTCTCCCAGAGGCGTGGGGGTCGCTGCCCGGAGCCCCTTGGTGTTCTTGCTGCAGCAGCGCTGGGAGGATGGAGGCCTCAGAGGCCTCTTGCTGCCCCTACTTTTCCACTGTTGGGTGAAACAAACGCCTTATTCAGGCCTCAGCATTTGTACGTGGCTGCACTACGTACATCGGCCGTAAGGGCCTGTTACTGACCCTGCTGGGGTGCCCCAGGCACGTCTGAAGGTGTGCTGGGAGCAGCACGGCGAGCGCTGGCTCTCCCCAGAGCAAAGGCTCTTTGCTATTCATGTGCATTTGTCACACTGCCCTCTTCCTCCCCCAGACCTAACCCTGGCTGGCTGACCTGCCCCTTGCACCGCTCACCTAGCCAACAAGAGAAAATAAATCCCTGACGTGCCACCTGATACAAGGGCTGCTCACTGAAGTGCAGAACTGGGCAAGTCAAGTGATCCGTGAACTCACCAGGAGTTTCCTTCCACAGTCAACTTGCTGAGGTGCTGGGCTGCGGCTCTAGGAGGACAGAGGTAGCGTTAGCTTGGGCACCAGTAGAAGTGCTTGAGACTTGAACTGTTGCCTAACTTCAGGCTGAGTCCAGGTGGAGTCTTAAACTCCAGTGGGATGAGGAAATGCAGTAACTTATTCTGTGGGTCTCCATTTCCAACAGCCAAGTATGGAGATGTGAAGCTCTCCTGATGTAATTGCCAGGTTATCTTGGTGATGACTTCAGTCTGCTAGGCATGGAGTTCTGGGGTTTGTCTCTCCTTTAGAGATGCTTGGGTAGATCAGCCATGCTCTGGTGCTTGTTAAAGCAAGGATGTAAGCTGTGTGTGTTTGGGGAAGTGCCTTGAAATCGTATGCTAGTTGAATAGCAAATGTGAACTCTGTACTGAGTGGGTGCTGGGTGAATTGTTGAACTTCTGAGAGTGCACAAGCAAAGCCAGGACTTCCAGTCTTGCTTCCCTACTGCAGTGTCTTGAAAGGCACGGGATTATTGGGGTTAAGTATCTTCCTACACTGAGAACAACAGCTGTGCATCTTGAGTGCGAAGCTTGCTGTGCAAATGTGTGTAGGGAAAACTGCTGGCTAGATGAGATGGGGTCGTTTTCTAGGAGGGCTTGAACACTCTTATTGGAAAAGAAACGTTTAGAGTGCTGAGCTGTTCTGTACCAAACCTTCTCTCTACTTTTCCAGCCCTTTTATCCTGACTCTCATAGCTGTTGGATTCCTCCCAGGCAGGCTGCCGTCAGGGTGCTGGGGAGGTATGTGTTTACTCTGACCATCAGGCAGGGTGTTGATGAGCAGAGCTGCTGGTAGCAAATGAAGCGATGTTACAGCTCGGAAGTGGAGGCAGGCAGCTGCTTGAACCTCCCCCTTTGTGTAGGACACTGCCTCCTTCAAAGGAGTGGAATGCCCCAAAAAGCCAGTGCTTTGACCAGTGACCATGTTGTAGGATTTCGGTAGCTGGTTAATGAGTAAAAACAATGGTCTATGGTGAGATGAGAGTTATAACGCTCTTGATTTTCCCCTCTAAGTTCTCATGCTGTATCCTGATACGGAGAAGGATGGGGTTTTGATCGGTGCTGACTTGTTTCTTGAATTCATAGCTCATCAGGGAGGTGTCCGCACTAGAGACTGTATCAGGAAAATCTAAGCTTCCTTATTTTCTTGTACGTGTACCGTCCTCACGTCATGCTAAAGGGACTGGTGTCATCACTGCCTGGTGTTTAGCTGTGGAGACGAGCATGTCACACTGAGCTTTTATGAAAAAGGCATGGGAGATACAGGTCTGAGAGTGCACCAAAGTCCTTAAATGACTTTTTGCATGCTAACCACTTCTTCCACGGGCAACAGTGCTACTTGAACAATAATTCACTGTTCTAATCAATTGTGCTTCTGCAACACTAGTGACAGCTTTGGGCAGATGCTTCTGAGACCCCATCAGATGCCCCATGTGTAGCATGGAGAGCAAAGTGTCGGTGTTGGTGAGTGCTGCAAAAACGTAAGTGTGCTTAGAGGCATGGATCTTGCCTAGTGGGTGAGTTAGCAGACTTGTCTTGGTCAAAGATGACCTCAGGAGTCACGCTGTGTATGTCTGGACACTGGGAGCCTCTGACCATTGCTGCTATTACCTATGAGCTTCTGGGCTTTGACCTAGTGTATTCCTTTGGGTTGGATTTAGCTCCCACCTTTGTACCTCCTCCAAGGGATGTGCAGTGCTGAAGTGCCCTTTGTAGCTCAAGTCTTGCCTGCTGCTTTGTATCGTGGCTGTTCCAGGGCTGGCAGTCTGCGAAGGCAGCACGCCCTGCCTCCAGAACTCCAGCTTCCAGGAAGGATAAGGCAAATCAGGACCAGTTCCTCCTGTTTAGCTTTGGAATCTGCATTTCTTGAGCAGTGCCAGGCCTGAAGTAAGCTGAGCAGAAAGCCAGGGTGCCATGAAGAGTTACGTGTCTGTATCGGCAGGGGGCTGTCTGTTCCCACCTGTGCCTGTGGCAGGCTCCGCTCTGAGCCCGGACAGGTTACCTGCATTACTGTGGGCATTCCCTCGCGTCTGAAGCCGTGCGACGAGTGGAGGTATGGACCGTGTGCTGACCCAGAGTGAGCATGCTTGCTCTTCCACTGCAAATAGACAACGTGGTACCTAAACCTGGCTTCCTCAGGTTTCTCTGAGCCCTTGTGCTGGTGTGCCTTTCTCCCCTGGCCGTGTAATCCTGCCCTAAACTTCTCTGCCCCAGGGATGGGGAGGCTGTGCCATGCCCTGTCCTGCGGGGATGTCGGGCTGTTACCTCTAATGGCTCTTGCTGCTGCATGAGGCTGGCTCACGCCACGAAGCAATGTGTTTTGGTCCTGTAAGGTCCTGGTCTGCGCTCCCACGTGAGGCAGGCTGTGTTGCGGTGAGCGCGAGGACTGCCTGAGCACAGGTGAGGGCTTCACCCTGGTAGTGTGCCCCCGAGCTGGGAGCTGTGCCTGGCCCAGGGCGCTGCTGTACCGCACCTGGGGACGCATGATCAGAGCCAGCGTACGGCGTGCCTTGTGCTCTGCGGGCTGTCAAAGGCAGTGAGAGTGGCTGTAACCCGGAGGGTTAGCAGCTGGGGCGAGGAACTGGAGGGCAGTTAATTTACAACTAGCACGCTTTGTGTTGGCGTATTGTGAGCTTGGAGCCACTGACCGATCTCCCAGCTCTGGCTCTGTGCGTGCTTGCTTGGCGTGCTCGCGGCTGTTTATCTAGTCTGCTCTTCTCCTGGCCTGCCGATGTGGGCCAGCAGACGCAGCCCACCTAGGTAGCCTTGAACTGAGGTGAGTTGGGAGAACAGGACTCGTTCCTTACAGCCAGGACTTTCTAAAGACCAGCAAGAAGCTAAGTTCCTGGCTCATCTGGCAAGGCTGCCTGTAACTCGGCAGTGTAACCAGCACAAAGCTGATTACAGGCCATTTTGTAAATGAGATGGCTGGATTTCTGGCTCAGGCAGGGTGTTCAGCTGGTATAAGCCAGGTGTCTTGCTCCTGGTTCTGGGTACTTGCACATCCTGCTACATCTGAGGAGACTTTTCCTTTTACAAAAGGAGAGGGAGATTCCTGTTACTTCTGGGGTTACTTCAGTAAACCCTGTCAGGCAGGAGAGGAGTGTTTGAGTGGTAGCAGGAACGCTATCTGCAGCTCGCTCTGCTCAATAGTAGCTGCGTTGACACTTTGCAGAGTACGGTCCAGGAAAGGCAGAGCAGTGAAATCTGCCGCTGCTTTGAACTTACTCTTCGTATACTCAGGAGCTGTGGTGCTACAGAGCGTAGCTGGCCTGACTTACTGCTGGTTTCTTCCAGGGGAGGCTCCGTACTGCTGGGCAAATGAAGTGGCTTGTTCATCTTCCAACGAAATAGCTCGGCTGGAGGAGAGGTGCTTCCCGATCCAGTTACTGTACTCTGAGCCTGACATTGGATGAGCTGTTTGGTAGCACCAGTGGAAAGTAGCTTGCTCTCAACTGCAGTACAGGTTGCTAGTGTGGAGGTCTCCAGTAGTCTTCAGCCAGCAACCATCCTGAAGTGGGAAACTAATGCAGGCTGCTTGCTGTGTTGTAGGTCTCCTCTGTGGTCAAGGTTTTGTCGGCGGGGTGTTAGTGTTGAGGTTTGTCTGGAGTAGTTGAAGTGAAGAAGCAAGACTATTCTCTTGAAAGTGTGCTGGTGTACAGTGAAAATGACTGGTGGCTGCTCCTCACCACTCTGCGTGGAGGTGCAGCTGCGAGGCTCCCTAGTACACTGCTCAACGTTTCCTACCCATTCCTCTTTTGAAGGCAGCTCTCATCTAAAATACCTCTCTAATTTTGCCCTTCAGAGTGTCTAATCCCCAGCAAAGACCAGCAATGCCATCACTTATGGACAGCTCAGAAGGGGGAGAAGAAGGGGAAAGCTTACGCTATGAGGAAATGGAAGATGACAATGTCAGGTGAGTATTGCTGGCCCTGTCCTGGAACATGGCACAGACATGGTCTTGGGCAAGGCAGGAGACCTTCCAGGTAAGGGAGTGATATTCCACTGAAGGGGAGTGAGAGGCTATAATAGGTGATTAATCAAATATATGCAGCAAAATCTGTTTAATCAAAAGTGTACTGGAAAGGTGGAAGGGACAGGAAGGAGTGATCTGGCTAAGGCTGACAACAAGCAGTTATTTTTTTAGGCTCTACTATCAAACTCTCATTTCAGAAGTGCTTTGACTGTTTGGCAGTCTTGTTTGTGCCTTCCTCGCCAAGGTGAACTGGCCTTTCATGGCTTGCTGGACAGTCTCATGAGATAGCAGCTTCTTATTTTGAAAGATGACTCTAGGGTGAACTCTGCTCTAGTGAGCTGCACCTCTCGCCTGTGCAGAATGCCCACTGGTCTAGGCAAGGATCTGTTCCTGGAGGTTAGTTTAAAAGACAAATTCAGGCACAGCATCCAACTCAAGTTCAGCGATCAGTCTCCTTGCTCAGTTATGCTCTTCTCTAGCCTTTTTAATATCTACAGGCTTGCTCTGAAAAGAGGATGTGGAGCAGCCTGAGTAAGCTAAGCTGAAAACCAGTCCAGCTGGGACTGAGGTTGCCCTACAATTAAGGGAAATCTGTAGTTGCATTTGTTCCTACAGAGGTTGGGGCTGCTGCTATAAGGTGATGTTCTGCAGAACATACTTACACCATGTACTTCTTCAAAGGTACATGGAACTGTTTGGTTGTCCCTCCATACAATAAATAGCTGTGTGCTAGTAGACATGATGCAGTTGCACTCAATGCAACTGCAAACGCTCCATGAATCATGCTTTAAAAGCAAAAACTTTGGATATGAAAATGAGAAGGGTGAGTAGGGTGGTTCCCGGAATACCTAAATGGGCTGGTTTACTTCTCTCTGACTTAACAGGCTCAGTTTCATGAGAAGTTAATGCTCCATGGCTCTCCTGTTGTGTCCAGGCCTTGTCTAGCCTGTTGAACACTTCCTAGTCAGGCACTCAAAGTCTCTCTTACAGCTAACCTGCACAGGTTTTTATGACTGGTTTGCTACAGATAGCATGTTGAAGGTGCACTGTGGCATAATTTTGTGAGTGTAGGTGTTGGTAACTGTACCAAACTCCAGGTAGGTGCAGTGGCTGTAATCTAAGATTGCACATTTCTAGGAGAGCTTCTGGAACCCTGCAAAAACAGTGCAATTCAGGATAAATAAGCTTTTTGGGGGTGTTCCTGCCCTGTTTTGTCACTGGGCTTTCATCTCTTCTCCAGCAATTAATATAATACCCTTGATGCCCCAGTTGGAAAAGCTAAGGTCGTGCGCGCGCGCGCGCACCTGTTCATCAGTGGAGACCAAGGAGGATACCACCAAGGCCTCTACGCTCTTTAGCCTTCCCTGTAGTTGCTCTTGATACACTCAACGTCTGCTTTTTTAGTGTTGTTGGGGCTCACAAGGGTGAGGAGCAAAACTAACAGTGCAAGAATCTGAGGATTCTTGGCAATTGCTTCAGCATCTTGGGTCTGAGCCTCTGCTAAGATCAGGCCTCCTGGGTTGGCAAGTCTGGTAGGCACGTGGGAGCCTGAGTGCTGCTGCACTGTCACCTCCTCCAGGTGGTGCCAGTTCCAACCCATGGGGCTGGCCCGAGGGGTCCCTGGGACAGCTGCCCTGCACCTGCTCCAGACTGGGCCTGGGATGGTAGGGGGTGGAGAGTCCCTCCAAACACCGCAGGGACAAACTCATTACTGTACATGGAAGTGGAGTGAAAGGAGCTCTCCTTACTTGCCTGCAGTCCCACCGACCTTTCAGAGTTGCTGAAGGATGGGACTAAGGAATCCCATGACCGTGCGGAGAACACTCAGTTTGTCAAAGACTTCCTGAAAGGACGGATCAAGAAGGAGCTCTTCAAGGTGAGTGTGGCTCTGCTGCCTTGGCAGAGAAGTTTTGACATACTCGATGGCTGACTGATGCAGAGTGGAGACTTGTGGAGGCAGAGCACCGTGGGCCTGTGTCTAGGGGATAGGTGGGGGGCAGGCGGTTTCTAGATGGCATGACTGAATAGCCAAAACTTCTGGAGGGCCCTTGTCAGGGATCCTGTTTGGTGTCTTACAGCTGGGAGTGGGGGTGGTGAGGAGCGTGCTGGCCCAGGACAGCTTTACTTAGGTGGAAGCGCTGGGCTTCTGGCCACGTCTGCTGGCTTGCTCGAGGCAGGGGCAGCTGCAGCACAGATACCGGTGGCATGAGCTGCTGAGGAGTGAAATCTGTGTGGGCTTGCAGCACTTATTCCAGCCTCTGGGGGCAAGGCTGTTTTCCATAGACTTTGGGGCAGATTGCGCTCTCTTCTGAACAGGATTGATGGGATTTGGGGCACACAGCACTGTCTGATCCTGAAGGTCTTGGCATATGCAGTAATGTGTAGCACGAGGCTGTTGGTGCTAGCTGGTCCCTGTGCCTTGCTGTCAAGGTGGCAGGAGGCCCAGAGCATGCAGCTGGCAACATCAGACTAATTCTTAGCTCATGCTCTGTAGGCGATGCTGTTATGAGCACAGGTAGAGAAGAGTCGAGGATCCTTCAAGGGCTGTGTGCCTGGTACAGGCTTTCCAGGCTGTTTTTTTTTGTTGAGCCTGGGGGTTTCCTCCTTGTGTACCCCAGCTATGTGCAGGGGTGGTGTAGTCACAAGGCGTGATGCACCGATTGAGAGAATGGCTTCTCACGTCAGCTGTGCTTTGTCCGTAGCTGGCTACTGTGGCACTTTACTTCACATACTCTGCTCTGGAAGAGGAAATGGATCGCAACAAGGACAACCCGGTCTTTGCCCCTCTGTACTTCCCTCTAGAGCTTCACCGGAAAGAAGCATTGATCAAAGACATGAAATATTTCTATGGAGAAGACTGGAAAGAGAAGATTCGGTGTTCAGAGGCAGCTCAGCACTATGTGGACAGAATCCATCATGTGGGACAGCATGAGCCTGAGTTGCTAGTGGCTCATGCATACACACGCTACATGGGGGACCTCTCAGGTGGCCAGGTGCTGAAGAAGGTAGCCCAGAGGGCCCTGAAGTTGCCAAGTACTGATGAAGGGATCCAATTCTACGTGTTTGAAAACATTTCCAATGCGCAGCAGTTCAAGCAGCTGTACAGAGCAAGGTTGAATGCACTGGACTTGGACAAGAACTGCAAGGAACGGATCGTGGAAGAGGCCAACAGAGCCTTCAGATTTAACATGCAGGTACTAAATCCCTTGAGCCCCTATAGATGTAGGTGCTGCTACTTTCAGCTCTGGACCAGCTTTTAGGCCCCGGTTAATTCAGTCCAACTGCTCATCCAGGCATAGTGGTCAGAGGCCTGGTGGAGGGGGGATTCTGCCTTTGCTGTTTGGGATTCTAATTTGAATAGCTCTTTTGCTAGCTTCTGGAGACGTGGCTGGTGTTGGGCAGGAATTCTTCCTGTATTACCAGCACACAGCTGAGCCTTTGATTGAGGCTAAATTGACATGACTTCACTGTAAGATTCCCACAGACTCTGTGGCTTTGAAGCAGAGGTGGGAGCAAAACTCTCACTTTAAGACAGTCTGAAACAGTTTGAGTGCATTGCACCTCACTCGTCCTCCTGTCTCACCTGGAGATGTTGCATGTTGCTGAGCGGCCAGAAATGTCTGTCAGCCTGTGGTCTCTTGTTACCTCTCGAAGTATTTGCCTGTCATAAAATGTGACTGAGCTGCACCGGGGGATGAATATAATCTTATTTAGTGGATGCAATCTGTGCCTACAGCATGTCACTGTGGTTTAAGCTGGTCAGAAGTGTGGTGGGATGCGGTAGGCTACTTTGTCAGGATCCTTACAGAAGCCCTGGCAGCAGAGCTGGAGGGGGTTGTCCAAGCGCTGCATGAACAGGAGCAGTGATCCTGGAGAGGGTCTGGCAGCAGGGAGGGGAGAGCTCTTTGCTTCATACTCCCATCCGCAACAGGCTGGAGGGCGAATGGCAGAGTGATGCCGCGTCTCACTACTAGATTTAACTTGATGCTTTTGGTACAGGCTGTGCCTTCTCAGAGCTGTGGTGCATGCCAGACATCACCACATGTCTGCCTGCAGGGCACTCTGAAATGAGTATCAAATGCTGTATTTGGGATCTGGGTGGAGGGAGGCAGAAGCAGCTCTTGCCCGTTCTCTGGATCATTCCATGGATCTGGATGAAAGCTGTCTGGCTTTGCTCACTTTGTGCGCTCGCTGTGCCCACTTGCAGGTATTTGATGAACTGGACAAGATCGGCAGGTCGCTGACAGAAGAAGCCCAAGGCGGAGGCTTTCCAGTCCACGATGGCAAAGGAGACCTACGCAAATGCCCTTACTATGCAGACAAACAAGGTAGGTTTGGGGTTAAGTAGAGAGCTGCCGCATGAATATGGCAAACGACTTGCAGCACTAACGATGCTTTCTGTGTTCTAGCAGGCAAGGCAGCACCCGGCTGTCCCTATCACACTGCCGTGGCCTTGGCAAAGCAGCCCATAGTGCAGCTGATCCTCGCGGTTTGCGTTGCTGTGGCAGCAGGAGCTGCAGCATGGTACATAATGTGATGCCAAGACCACCGCGTGGCTCTAGGTGGTGGCAAGGGGAGAGGTGCACCTTGCCCTTTTTCAAACTGTTTCCTTGCCATTGGTAGAGTTGACTGCAGGGAAGTAAGGAGGAAAAAAAAAATCCAGAGGGACTGTCCAAGACTTTTTGCACACCAATAATGCAAGCACAGTAATATGTCTTTAGCTAATTAGTGTACAGGACTGATCTGGTGAGAGGATTCCCGTTCAGCACTGCTCTACTCAGTCTGGAGCAGCTTTTAAGGCTAGAGATGTCTTGTTCTGTAGTGGCAAAGTCTACACATGCTTGGCTTTTCATCTCTTTCCCTGGAGCAGTCTCTGGAGAGAGTTTCCTGCCCTGAGCTGCAACCCAAGAATGTGTCTTCAGCTTTTCAGTGAAGAGCACTCAGTTTCCTGCCCTGAGAAACTGATGTTTCAGTCATGCTGTGGTGGTTATGCCATGGGTCTGTTAGCTCAAAGGACTGTCCTGCTTGTTGCAGTGTCCCAGGGACCAAGCATAACTCATGTTGGAGGAAGCTCCCTGGGTGAGGGGACAGGACCAAATGTGTGGGTTGGGGGTATGAAGGTGTCAAATGTATTTTGTGCAACATCATTTTTTCTTTGCTGAAGCCTTGACTGGAATAAAAAGTTGCTATGCTGTAGCTGGGGAAAGCCAGAGGCACATCAGTGTGGCAGAATGTGGGTTCATGCGGGGGATGTGGAAGGCTGGGGAGGGGGGTTAATGGAGAGAAGCAGGGTGGATAAAGACTCCCACAGTTTTGTCTTCTGATGCACACACTCCCAGAGGCACTTGTGTCCTTACACCACCACCAGCCCCTGTCCCTGCTGCCTCTTCTTGTGTTTTTTTTGTTTTGTTTTGTTTTCCTTCCCCCCCAGCTCCTGTGAGGAGGTGACCTACTGCTGCTGTAGGTGCCTGCTGCCCCTGCTTGCAGGGCACAGCAGCCAGGTCCTGCCACTGCCTGGGGCTCTTCCCCTCTGAGGAGGCTCCTGGTCACCCCACCTCTCCTCTGCTCTGCTGGGAGAAAATGCTTCCCTCGAGGCAGGTGAGGTGCTGTGTGTCACACAGCTGCCTCCTTGCTCTCTGCTTCCCAGAGCTGCGCTGGGCCTCAGCAAGGGCTGGGCCTTGGTAGCACAGGTACCTCTCTGCCTTCTTCCAGCGCTGTCTCTGGTGCCTTTTCTCCTCGTTGGCTGAGTACTTGGACATGAGAGGGGTGCCCGGGCTGCAGCCTGGGTCTGGGCTGGGGAAGTTCCTGTGACCTACCTGTGCCTCTGCTGCCCAGCCCTCCCTCTGTCACCCAGGCCTGGGGTAGGAAACTGCTGCTCTCCCTCCTGTGGCTCATGCTGCTGGGCCCCTGCACTTGTGCAATCCCTCCTGGTCCCTGGGGGTAGATTCATGTGTTTGGGTGCAGGGGGAGAAGAAAAGATGTACACTGAACTCAGGCTCTGATGTTTATTTACATACAAACACTGGGATTAGTGCAACAGTTCCACCTCTGTGCAAACAGCAGCTGCCTGTGCTGGCCAGGCTGTGCTTGCAGACCTGCTTACTGAGAAGCCCCCCTGCTCAGCTCAGGGGGCTGCATCCTCCAGCTGCCCTGGCTGCAGGAGCTGGGGGAAGGAACATGAGGTGTGGCCACAGAGAGACTGAAAATGGCTCCCAGGTCCTCTTGCCATCATCTGTCACCGTGCTGCTGGCAGCTTGTGTCACTGCTTGCGTGCCCCCATCTTTCTGCCCCATATGAAGTGAGCTAAAAATAAACCCCTACACCCACATGCAGCGAGGAACACCACAGGGCGCATCTGCGGTGACAGCAGGCTGGGTGCCCGCAGACCCTGCTGGGCTCGGGGTGGGGATGTGGCTCTGCAGCGGGTGGGCATGGGTCTGCTCCAGAGCTGGGAGCCAGGTAACAAACTCCCCTACTCTACAGCGCCAGGGGCAGGTAGCAACATGCTGGATGCATTTTTGCTAACAGCTTGCCAGGTGGGTGAGGATCAGCCAGGGGGCTTTCCTTCCCCAGAACATCCACAGCAGGGCTGGTAGGAGGTGCATGCAGCTGCGGCCACCAGGCACAGGGGCTGGCGGCTGCTGTGGCAGGACGGATGGGCTGATTAAGGGTGCAGTGCTGCAGCCCCAGGGCAAGGCAGCCGCCCTTCCGCCCCCCCCCCACCCCACATACACACCTTGAAGGCAGCTCTGTGTGCTTCTCCTTGGGATGCTCTGCCTACAGGCTGCACGCTGACCTGGCTGGAGAGAGCCTTGAGCCACGCTGGAACCTGGCACCGACCTCTGTCTCCTCAACACTGAGCCTCCACCAAGCCTCTTCCTAAAAGGGCCACAACAGCCACGGTGGCCGAGCTGCCTCCTGTCTGTGTGCTGCCAGCTGCTTGGGCTTCTCCCTTCCCCTCCAGGGCAGCACATACCCCACACCCCGCCTGCAGCAGCTCCCTGTCAGGGCAGCATGTCCAGGCACCCGCAGCCCTGTGGGCAGCAGTGAGGGGTGGGGGCCTCCAGCAGCTTGCTCCAGGCAAGAGGGGCCTCACTCACGCCCTGGAGCATAACGGGGTGCAGAATGATGTCCCCGCTCCTGCGTGCTGCAGAGCAGCTGCTGGAGGGAACCCCTATGCACAGCATCTGGGGCCTCAGCCCCCCACCCCCATCCCCTGTGCACCTGCACCAGCGTCCCCAATCCAACCGTTCACAGCAAGGACTGGAGCTCGGGGAAGGTGGTCAGAGCTCAGAGCGGGAGGGAGGCAGGGGATACGCACATACACACCACCAGCGGGTTAAGCGAAGGAGTGTTGCACACGCATAGACTAGGACGGCAGTGGGAGAGGGCCCGGTGTTGTTCCAGTGGCTTGGGCTCCCGGGGTGCTGTTAGCACATGCGCTTGTACGTGTAGATATAGGCCTTGCAGTTGGGACACGTGTGTGTCACATCCTTGAAGTCATCAAACAGGCAGGGGATGAGGCAGCAGCAGAGATCACACCTGGAGCACAGGAAGATGCGGAGTGCTGTGAGCTCAGGCTGTGGGCACGGCTGCAGGGGTGGGGGGAAAGCAGGCAGGGGCCACGTGTGGGGCTCACTCTGGGGCCAGGGGTCTGGACAAGATAGGTGAGTACTTGCTGCTGGGAGCCAGCCATGACAGCCCCCTCCCAACCCATCCCTTCACACAGCCCCCGCTGCTGCCAGCCTTGGCTGCAAGGAGAGACCACAGCTCTGCAGCACCGTGGGTTCTGGGCATGGGGACGGATGGCTCCAGCTACCGGTGGCTACGCAATAGAGCTTTGGAGATGGCACCTTCCCCTCCACTGGCAGGAGCCCAGGGCTCCAGGCACTGCCACCCCAGGAGCCCATGTGCTGCCCCAGTAACGCCTCAGTGCCGAGGTCCCCACTGTGTCCAACAGCTCAGCTAAAGCTGCTGGCACTGGAGCCACCAGGACTGGGGCACAGCGAACGCCATCACGGCGAGGCTGCTGGCGGCAGGGAGACTCCAGCTCTGCTGGCAGCACCTACCCCACGAAGCAGCAGAAGAAGCCAAGAAGGAAGCTCATGAGCCCGATCTCATAGGTGATCTTGGTGGTGATGGCTTGCTGGCAGTGGGGACACACCGTCTGCACTGGGGCGCCCTGGAAGATCTCTCCCTGCAGCACGGTCACTGTGGTGGCAGCCCCCGAAGGGACGAGCACTGTTGCCGTGTGGCCGCCAGGCGAGGGGTAGTGGCCCGGAGCAGGGTAGTAGCCCATTGGGGGGTGAGGGCCTGGGGGTGGGTAATAACCTGCTGGGAATGAGAAACGCGCAGAGATGAAAGGCTTTGCGAGAGGCGGGAGAGGCCACATCACCAGGGTACCGTGCGCTGCTCCCGTACCACGGCCTCAGTTCCGTGTCTGGGGACAGCCCGGCCGCAGGCTGCCCGCTGTGGGCAACGTGCCCCCCCCCCGCTCCCCTGGGAGGCCA
>VXAL01004909.1:366590-386800 GCA_013399475.1 Chauna torquata
GGGTCTGTGACAAGTGTGGGGACAGGAGGGGGGGCACAGGGAAGTGCCTCTGTGCCCAGCAGGCCATCCCCCCAGGACACCTGTGCAGACCACCACAGCAGGAGGCGTGCAGGGCTGCTCTGAGCAAGGCCAGAGCCTCGTCCTCTGGGCCACAAGAAGCCCTAATTCACCCACAGCAGCGAGCAGAGCCAGGCGTTGAGCAGGGAGTGCTTTCGGCTCACATCGTTTCTACTGGGAGCTCCTGCCTCCCTGGAGGGCGATACGGTGGCACAGAGCAGGGCATCGCGCCACCACCCCAGTGTACTGCACGCCGAAGGGCAGTGCTGAGAGAAGAGGCCGCGGCCGAGGTGCCCCCAGGGAAGCCATGCTCACCCTGCTCCTGCCCGCTCAGCGGAGCCACCCCGACACCCCGGGGCTGCTGGGACCCCCCGGTACCTGTGGCAGGGGGTGGGCCATGCTTCTCCTCTATCAGCGGCGCTGAGGGGCCTCCTGGGTAGGGTGGCGGAGGGTCGCTGGACATGGCTCAGGGCTGCCCTGCACGGAAAGATGCCGTTAGCAGAGACGCCCGCCCTTGGAGCGGAGCGGTGCCGCCTAGGAGGAGGTGGCAGGGGACTGAGGGGGCTGGGGCTGGTGCAACCACAGCATTGGCCTCAGCCCCAGCAAGGGGAAAACAAAGCCCTGGCCGTGAAGCTGGACAGGCCGTGACCCAGGCAGCAAATCCAAATGCCTGCTGGCTCTGCAGGGCGTCCCTGTAACACCCACGTGCGCTGCGACATCGGCTCGTGGGCGCAGCTCTCAGCAGCACCACCCGCCCGCCCAGGCTGCTCTGCCCAGCGCTTCAGCCACAGCATTCGGGGACCACAGACGGAGGAGCTGGCCTCGCTGGCCACAGCTTCCAAACCCAACCGGCACAGTCCCATGCAAAGCTGCGCCCCAAGGGGACAGCATCACCCCCTGAGCCCGAGGCACAAACTCTGGGGCAGAGGGAGCAAAGCCACAGAAAATGTCTCTAAATATCACTGTGAAGTGGGACGAGAGAACTGGAGAACTTACCTGTCCTCGTCCTTGCCACAGGGAGCTCAGAGGTCTCGACAGAGGTAAGAAAAGTTCTCAGCAGTGTACTTTGGAAGCTGTCTCACCCCACCAAACCTGTGTGAAAGGAGACAGCAAGCCGGTTACAGCGATGGTGAGGAGCCACCGCTACGTGGTGGCCTTGGCTGCCATGCCCCCCCCTCCCCTTCCCGGTGCAGATGTGGGAGAGCGGCTCCGGTCAGGAAACTCCTCATGTGTGCCCCCTCGGCGGCCGCCCTGTCTTGGCCCGGGGCAAAGCCCCCCTCCCGCATGCCCAGGCCCCTCCTGCAGGGGCTGAGAAGCAGCCTGGGGTATTTCTTGCCCCATGAGCTGGGCAGGCCCCCGAAAACCCTGTAATGCCCTGGGGGGGGCTGCACCACCTTGCGCGCCGTGGTCCCCCCTGAAAGCAGCAGTACTGTCTTGCAGCCTCTCCAGAGCAAGCCAGTGCGGCTGGGAGGAAAAAGCAAGAACTGAGGCGGGGGGGCTGCAGCCCCAAAGGCCCCTTCGGGAAGGCAGACCCCTCGGCAGGGGTGCACGACGGCTGGGCATTGTGCCTGAGGGTTTATGCAGCCGAGGCGCCCCGGGCCAGCAGTGCCATCGCTCCTTTAGCCATGTCACCGGCTGTGCCGGCAGGCCAAGGGGGGGGCCACCAGGAAAGAGAGCCAGCGGCTCGCTCGGCACTCCAAGGAAGTGCAATGACATCAAGAAACCCAATTTTCCTGTTTACTCTGGCTCAGTTATAGCTGGTAGGACATGACTAAATTGGGAAATACAAATAAGAGGCCGTTCGCTCTGTGCTTGGGAAGGCTGCCATCAGGCGTGGGGACATGGTGACATTGCTGTCAGTGCCCGGGAGGCAGCACTAGGAGCTCCCCTCAGGCGATCCAAATCCCCCGTCCCTTGTCCCTGACAGGCCAGGAGCAAATGTGACCGTGCTTGACCACTGTCCCTTGGTCTACTGCTCTCCTGCTGGCCAGCTCAGCGTGCTGCAAGGACGGTGCTTTCTCAGCGCTCCCACTCCAGCAGCCCCCAGCTGAGCAGGAAAAAAATGCACCCAGGCTACAACCAGGCTGCAAAAATCCCAATGGCACAGCTCTGGAGTGGGCACGCTGGGCAAGGCGGCCCTGCAGCCCCAGGGAGGTGCAAGCCTCCTGCTCAGCCCGAGAGAGCTCGGGGTGCCGGTGCCGAGCCGGGTGGCAGCCGCTGGGGTGACCGCTTCGGGAGGAGAGGCAGCCAGGCTCCCTCCGGCGCCGGTGCCGATCCCGCACGCTGGATGGCCGCCGAAAGGCACGCTAACCTCCGCCGCCCCGCGCCGCAGGCGCGCTGCCCAGCCGGGCCAGGGCAAGCACCGTGATGCCCCTGCCCAGCCGGCAGCCGCGGATCCCCCGGCTGGCAGAGCGGGTCACAAGTGCGTGGGGGAGCACCCCGAGCACCACTGCCCGTTGCTGATGGCGGTGCAGCGTGCTGATACACCCGGGGGCTGAGCAAAAACCAGGACAGCCGGGGGGGTCCCCCCAGGATGTCAGTATTTACTTCTGTGTTAAGTATCATGATGCAGACACACAGCTTCAAAGCACGATACTGGGGCAGCTGCGGGGTCTTTTTCCTCCTGCTTTTCCTCTCAGTTTTCTTCCTTAAAAGCCAGGGGAAGGAGATACAGCCCACGTAATGCTTATGGCAGAGCCGCCGCAGCACACAGCACTCCCAGGAAAGCACCCGTGCCCAGCACGCAGAGCACTGCAGAGCCCTCCTTCTCCTTCAGTGACCTACAAAGCTACAAATTGGGCCGTGCTCTTTTTAGCTTCACTGGGGATGTAAAGAGAAAGAGGATTTATTCTTCTGAAAGTAGCCAACCAACCCACTGTGCACACCCAGGAGCCGCCTGTCCTGGTGCCTGACGGGGTTCCTGGATGAGCCCAGCCCGACCGGGGCGTCCCCGAGCCCTCACCTGGGGCCTGCAGGAGAGCTTCCTCGGCCTCGTGGGCCAGCTGTGTAACAGAGCTTCTCCCATCTCTGCACAGATGCTGCTTTCCCCTGACATCTTCCAGCACACCCTGGCCTTTCTCCCCAAGCTGGCGAGGAAACGCAGGAGGCGACGAGCCCAAGGGGCCAAGCCCCCCACATGCTCCACCAGTGGCCTCTGGAAGCTCCCCTCAGAGGCACCAGCGGACACCTCAGCTCTCTGCCCAGCTGCCTCCTGTACCGGGAGCTGCCGCACTTTGCGCTCGGAGCACAGGACACTTGTGTTTGTTTACCGGTTTGTGGGGATAAAGATTAGATCGCCAGGTAAGCATTAAATCTGCCTTTATACAGCAACCGCTGATGCCGACATCTCTGCATCTCCTTGGCCAGGCTGGCCAAGGTCCCAGCGGGAGAGCGGTGGGGACGCAGAGCCACGGAGGACGGGAGGTGCACCCAGAGCAGGAAAGGGCAGCGCCGGCGCTTCCCAAAGACGTCTGCCCTGGCCCCGCACCAGCGGCATCTGCAGCAGGGACCATCCCAGAGCTGCAAGGGTCGTTCCGGCACTGCTGAACGCTGGGGGAAGCTCCAGATCCTCAGCAGAAAGGGCAAGCCAGGCTTATTTCAGTGTGGGGGACACTGTTCGTTGATCGACGGGCCGCAGACTGAGCCACCGGCCGCAAGGACTCGAGCACGCTGCAGGTAGCGCGGGCACACAGCAGGCCCAAAGCGTGAAGTGCCCCGGGGCAGGGGGTGAGCAGGGAGGGCTGTCGCCGGACAGGTAGGCACGCGAGGTAAAACAAGCACAACCTAAGAGCAGCGGGGTCTGCTCGCTCTGTCACAGCAGCGCTGCCAAGACCCTTGCACGCCCAGAAAGCTTTCCCTCTCTGAAAACCGAGGTTCCCTTCCCTCCCCTCCGCCTCTTACAGAGCAGCAGGAGGACGGCGGCCTCCTCCAGGGATCCGGCCGAACGAAGCGGTCCCTCCTCGGCGTCCTGCCGCGGTTCAGGGCAGCAGTTAACCAGAAGGCGATGCTCAGCAGCTCTCAGAGCCACGCGGGCACTGGGAGGCAGGAAGGACACACGCGGGCTGCGGAGCTGTTCTGCTCGTACTTAGCAGGCTCAGTCACTCTTAATGCAATATTCTGCTTATTAAAAGAGATCCATAAAGAGCAAGACGTTGGCTGTGTGCCCTTCCCTGGAGGAAAGGAAAGCCTGCTGCTTTTAAGCTTCTCAGACACTGTTTCTCCCATGCTTTCTTTTATCTTAACGTGAGAAGCACAAAACCTGCTGCAGCCCATTTCCGCCACCGAGCATCACATGGAGCCGGAGGGCACAAGGGTTCCCCTCCGGGCTAGGTCAGCACTGACAACATCAGGCGCAGCGCTGGTACGGACCACCCTGCAGCGTTCCCTCTCAAAAGCAACACGGCAAGAACCAAGCACGCGGACCCTCCCCTCGCGCAGCACCGCGACGAGTCCCGCTCTCTGGAGCAGCACCCCTGCAAAGCAGCAGGGCTTCCGTGAGCCGTGCCTGCGCAGGAGCGCAGGGAGCCTGGAGCGTGCCCCGCTGGGAGAGCCCTTCCGCGCTGAAGCAGGTTGATGGGAGAGCTGGGAAGACCGAGCCGCGAAGGAGCGCACCAAAACCACAGCAGTACTTTACGTCCAAACGTGATCTCCAGATTCATGTAAAAAGGACTCTCGCTGCTGGTCAGTTCTGGTTTCTGCCGCTAGCTTTCAGACTTTGCTCCCTCCGTTCTGCAGATCACGCTGCCTTGTGGAAGAGAAACAAAACTTCCTCTGCCCATGGCACCACCACAGAGGGCCAGACTTGGGGTCTGGTCGCAGCTTACAGCAGAGAGAGGCTGGAGCGCCCTGCCCACGGAGGAAGCCCAGGCAGGCTGCGCGCTGCCCCGGACCAGCAGCCCACCAGCGGGACGAGCCCTTCTGCTAGCGTGACCGCAGCTGGGCAGCGCGCTTGTGCGGGCTGGCCCACGTCAGTAAAGGATTACATGCCCCCCGACCTGTCCTGCTACGGCCTTCTCCAGTGTGTGAATGCCTCTGCAGGAAGAGATTAAAGTCTGAGCCACCTGAAACCAAACTGCTCTCAGTGGGGTGTAGGGGACCGGTCAGGACTACAAAGCTGTCCCACTTCAACCGTGCTGGTTTGTTACAGCTGCAACACCAGTGCCTTTCTGTGTCATGAAAGCAGCCCACACCAAACTAGCTGTTCTCACATGGGAATAAACATTCCCCAAAACACTGCACCCACACTAGGGCTTACTGGAATAACCACGCTCACAGACCAGCTGAACACCCGGGGCGGGGGGAAATAAAAATAAGAATAATTTAGGCTGAGTTTACCAGAACTTAAGTTTAAGATCTGATGGAATCACAAATGTCTAGTGCAGGTCCTTTGGGAGCAAGACCGTCTCAAGACCATAAGACTCAATGGGAGCTGCTTACCAGTAAAAGGATGGACAGAAGAGATGATACTTCCAGCTAAAAATGCAAATTAGTTCTTCTAAACTGGGAGAACAGAGCACAGCTTTTACCGGCTCCTCTGCTTTAAACTAACTACAGAAGATCGAATCCCCACGCAATCACTGGGAACACAGCTCCTGTTAAAGACAGGAGACAAGCAGAGGGCACGCGCGGGCTGGCAGCACGACAAACCAAGCAGAACGAGGATCCGAGGGCAGAGGGGACCCGCTGGATCAGCCCATCCCTCCTTCCCTCCCTGGGGACAACATGGCAAAACTGCCAGCGATGTGTTGGTCATTCTGCTCCTGCTGTTCCTGGGGGAAGCCCATTCCAGCCCCCGCTGCTCAGATGGGTAGGAAAAAAACCTATCCATCAAGGCAGTGGATGGAAAACCTTACAGTTTCTAGCCTAGATTTATTTGTAGCAAGATTATACCCATCTGTTCTTCAGCCTGAACAGCTTTCCTTTGCTCCCTGCTATCTGCAAGCAACCGTCGTATCATGACTCAGATTTTGTTTTGCTAGGCTGAGCGCACCGAGCCCTTGCGGGGTATTTCTGGACTGTGTTTCCAGTGCAAGCCCAATGTCTCCCTCAAGTCTAGAACGGCCACTGCCGCGACCCAAAGCCGTGCTCGGCTGCGGCAGCGGCGAGCATCTCTGGAGCTTTTGGGCAAGGGGAGGAACTAACCTGTGGCAGAAGGTCTCTGGATACCGCCCAGACGGCGAGAGGTCGGTCAGAGGCTTCCCTAAAGAGCCGGTGGGCAGCACGCAGCCCTGCACGTGTAAGCACAAGGCTTTCTAATCTGCCTCCTTCCCGTGCTCAACAAACCAGGCCCCGGATTCCTAGCTAACCAGGGACTGATACCCCAAAGCCTTGCTCACAGGCCCCATTACTGATGCACCACAAAGCTCTCCCAGTTGCTTACGGATGGAAGCAGGGAACAGGCGACATTGTGCCACCGGAACAGGTCCTAGCTGAACACATGGTAACGCGCCATAAAAGCACACCCACCAGCTCAACGCACTGAACAGATATTGCCACGAAGGCAGCCACAGCTCATTTCTGCACTGCTTGGAGACCCAAAGACTCGGTCTGTTAACGCCGTGCTCTGCCCAGGCAGCTGCCGTGTGTGCTTCAGGCTGCATCCTCCCAGACCGAATCACCAAGGGTGAGACAAACCTAAGAAGGAAGCACCAGATCGCTGGCCGGTCTAACTCACGCGCGAGCCCTGATGCAGTGCTGGCCTCCTGCAGTACAGCTAAGATCCGCTTCTGAGCATCACCCCACGAGCAGAAACGCAGTCTGCGCTGTCCGTGCTCCTTCCGCGTTTGATAATTGCAGACTATGGTGATTCGGCTTTGTTTTGCCTACAAGAGCAGTGTCTTCAGCCACCGAGACAGGAAGCAGCGTTTGTTAATACTCGACCATGTTCAGTGATGCTGGCACTTCAAAAGCTGCCAGTGCACTTTTTTGGAGCTCTTCCTCCACAAAAAAATAACTTCCAATATTTTTAAGAGGAAAAAACACGCTAAAAGTAAATGTATAAATAAGAGAAAAGGACACAACCACTTCCAGCTTCACTGTAGATCAAACAGACACAAATTCAGCTTCCAGGCTTTCATAACTACATCTTTAAAAACAAAGTCAAGAGCTCTGAAAAAAACTAGGCTCCCTCACCGAGGCCAGCCTCTTTCCTTTAAAAAAGGAACAGCACGGTGGCCAACACCACCTCATCTTCCTGGCCCCAGGGAAGCTAACTGTGTGCCACAGGCTTTCATCTGCTTCAGAAACAGGGTCCCGCAGCCTGAAAATCTTTTCAGAGAGTTTAAAGCCAAGGCCTTGCTGAAATCAAATACTGACAAAGACACACACAAACAAAGCCGGGACTCAGCTCGGCTGCCGGCATGGTCCTCACCTCCTTCAGGCAGGACCCCTGCCTTGGCTCAGCCTGCTTTGACGGGCATCTGCTGCTAAGACACTTGGCCAAAAAATATTTACCTGCTGCTTCAGGGTTGAAAGGAGAGAAATACTGAGAACAGGAAGGCAGTTAAATTTGCTGGGTACGAGCACAAAAAGCAGATCAGAGCCAGCAAAATGTCATTGATTGAAAGCACGTTACCCTTTAAAAGGGCTTAGGGGCAGGAAGCAGAGACTGAACCGAGCACTGTCGTTTCGGAGGTGGGCAGAGCCGTTCCTGACCGTGGTAATCACACCAGCATTCCTGAGCAGCACCTCCGAAGGCCAGCCTGGACCTCCCTGCAGCACGTCCGCTGTCACACCTGTGTGTGCCACAGAGCAAGTCACGGACGCTGCCCGCGCCACGCGCATGCCCGCGCGCCCGCTCACGCGCAGCTTGCAGGGACGCGGCTCAACTCCCACCGCTCCTCAAAGCACCACGCGCAATCCACAGCCCACAGCCCACAGCTCTTACCTCGAAAGGAAACACAGCAAAAATCCCCGCTGAAAAAGCAGTACCGGTGGTTCCTTCTGCCTGCTTTTTATGCAGAGCAAAAAAGAGATGTTTTCTGTGTCAGCGAGCCAAACTTCCCCCTCAGCCTTGCCTCTTCCCATGCGCGTTTGCTGCCTCCAGCCTGCGTACAGTCTCCCCAGAGCCAGGAGGGAAGGAATAACAGCAGACAGTACTGCAGCCTCCCTTGGGGGGGACACACTGGTACCTGACCAAGCAGCACGTAGCCCCTGCTCTACCCCAGTGTTAACCCCAGCAGCACCTCACGAACTCAGCATCCTGGTCCTGGGCAAACAGCAAGAGGGCGCATGCCTACAACACACGCGTTCACGGCGCAGGTGGAAACCCAGCGTAAGGACTAATGGAAAGGTCTGCTCTTTTTCTGAGTGACTCAGCTGCGTTTCCCCAAGCTCAAGGCGTGCGCCCTCAGCATCCCTGCCGGGGAGTGGAAACCCACCGTGCAGAAATAGCCAGGCTGCTTGCGGAACAGCAGATTTCTCCCACGCTTCTGCAGTCAGACTTCAGCTGCAGAAAACTGCTACTTCCAGGAGGGTCAGGCTCTTCCTTCGGCGCGGGGATGGAGGTCGGGAGCACTCCTTCAAAACAAGGGCTGCCGGAGGAGAACATTATTCATCTCAGCAATCCGGCTGTGTCAGACAGCCGAAGCTCCCCGCTCTGCTGTATAACACGCAGAGCTCTGGAGGAGCACCCCCATGGCAGTTATTTCACCTTGGGACTTTGGACATGTTGTTTGACCTTCTCCGTGCCACCATAACCCAGCAGGCAAATCAACTAAGAGCAGGATCCTCGCTGGAAGCCAGGTGCTGCGGCCAAAGCAAGATTTCTCAGGGTATTAAATCCAAAGCACAATCAGATAACCTCCACAATGCAGTCCAGGAACAGCTGTTCTCAGCCAGAAATTCAAATTACCGCTTTGTGCAGCTCCTCTATACAGGTATCAGGAAAACCGGACACAAAATCCCCCTGCTTACGACAAGGATGGTTTATCTGCAACACCACCAAAGGGTTACACGCGGGAGGAGGGCTTGCAAGGACCTGCTGCCGCCTCTGGGATCCTCTCCAGTGCTATTTGCCTCCAGATGGGCTGACCAAGTGTTTGTTGGCTGCAGAAACAGCATTGCCAGGACCTGGTTAACGTGAGCATTTAAAGAAAAACTAGCCGAAATGAAAAGAATGAACTGGAGTAGCTGCTTGCTCTCTGCTGCAGGTTCCCAAGCTGCAGCACACAGCTGCAGCAAGCATCACGCTTCTGCAGAGCTCACCGCGCCGGCAGCGGCATGTGACAAGAGCCAAGGGGGGCTGCAAGGGACCCCGTGAGCTAACAGCACGGAACGGCTGTTGTCCCGCACGGTGAAACGGAACCTCACACATGAGGGGCACCAGGGAGGACCTGGGCAGCTGTACTCCTCCCCTACACAACAGTTTTCTGATCACGGAGCGAGCGCAGACTGCCTTGCAGGCTGGTACTGGCCGTAGAAAACAAACTCCCTGCCACTCGAGAGGTGCCCTCTGTTCAGACATTTCCAGCTAGTGAGCTGGCCTCATGAGAGAAGACAGACTACAGTACGCCAGGTGTTCGCACGGATGCAAAGATGTGATTTAAAAGAAACGTGGAAGACAAACCTGAGTTCCTATGCACCTTACCAACCTGCTCCCGAACGACTCAGATGAGAAACGGAGGGTGCCGCCAGCCGAATCTCTGCAGAACCAGAGTTTTGCAGCAAGTCTTTCACTGCAGGTGACAAGCAGCCCAAACAAATGCTTGGTAACATCCATGAGAAAGTACCCAGCGATATCACTCGCTGACATCCAGTGCCCAGTGCATCTACCTAATCTTTACCCCGAGAGGACAAACACTGCGTTACATCTTCCATTTGATATCCAGTGTACGTTAATAACGCAGTCTGCAATCATCTAGAGCAAACAAAACCAAGATTACTCCAATACTACAGTGTTTTAACATAGCACCAAACAACTGTGCCACAAGATTAGTTGTTTGTTTAAACAACAAACAATAAAAAAGCACTTGAGCAGCTTAAAGACAAGTATAAGTCCCAGAGAAGATGGGGCAGAAGCTCCGCAGCTCCCCGCATTAACAACCAGCGCAGCTCTGCATCTCATCCCTGACGGCAGCCCAGAACAGATGCTTAAAAACGAGTCAGGAAGCAAGCAAAGGCGGAACGAGCCCCCTGCCCTCCCTCCCACTCCCAGCACATCAGGCAGCCTGCAGTTTCTCCAGGGACCACCCTAATTTCCTCAGAGCCCACCCGTTCGCTGAGCTCTGCCACGTACGGCAGTGGCAAGTTCTGCTCTTCAGTTACCTACACGAAAAGGGGTTATAGTCACGAAAAAGTTGTTACAGTCTGCTGTCTGCCCATTTCAGTGGGTACCTCCTAGCTGTCTCACAGCGAAGATGAATACAGAATGATTACCCACTGCCTCTCACACTACAATCCAGGATTCTACAGATTTCCTTCCCAGAACTATATTAAAAATATTGTATTCCTTTATCCACCCTCTTTCCTCATTATTCCGTCATTCTATAGAATTTTTTGAGAGAAAGTCAAATAACACAGCTACAGCATTGCTGAATCGCGCTGATTAGAATGTGTGACTTCCATTAAATAACACACCGAGCTCCAAGAGAGGAGGAAATTAAAGTCATACACGATCAGCACTTTCGTGGAGATGTAGCCACGTTTCAGTTTCAGAATTAATCAGCGCCCAAGAGCCTATTCAGAATTCCCTTGCAGATTTTGCAACACAATGATAGAATTTTGAATACATTGGTGGTGATTCCAGATCCATTTTCCTTCCAAGAGATGTGCAAAACATATGTCAAAGTACTGATGTTTTCTTAGCCAAGGCATAGCACCAGCTTGCTACAGGATCGACTCCAGCCTCCAAACACATCAGCATTTTCTACCCCCACAAGTACCCTGCCTTGGCACCAGAGAAGCTGCTGACGTTTCGATTTGACAGGTAGAGTGTCACCTTGCATTTTTTCCTGAGGACTCGTGAGAAATGCTCCATGTCGTTCGATTTTATTTAAGACCATGGCAAACAAGCATGGTTTGGGGTTGCTTAACCCCAGCTGTAGTGTGTGTGTGTAAGATGTGAGAGCTCTTCTGAGTCCTACTGCCAACAAGAAGGACCATGCACACCTGGAAACATGCATGCGGGGAGGAACCTCTCCATGCTGAGGACACTCACGTTATCACAGTCATCTTCTTGCTCCCACGGCGTGACCAGACCTCCCCATTTCTGCAAGGAAGCCAGTAGTCCAGAACGGGACCCTCTGTGGGAGCGTCCTGTGCGCTTCTCTGCTCCCAAACCCCGTCGATTTGGGCTGCTCAAAGACAGATCACAATTGGCCCAGCTCACAGATGGGGAAACCTGCTGGGCTGATCAAAGCCACTGAGTGTGCCCAGTGCTGGGTCGTCTCCAGCCGTACCGCGGTGCCCCCGAGTCGAGCACAGCTCCTGCGGTCCCGTCTCTCCCTCTGCTTCCAGCCAGACTGCACTGACTTCCCAGGCCAGGGAAGTAATTTCTGCTCCTAAGTATTCGTGACTTTGGTTTCAGTTTGCAGCACCAAGTCCTTGCCAACTCCTCCATAACCCCTTACCCCAAACTCTGCTGCTATCTGCTGAACTATGGCACGCAAGGAGTTGCTACATATCTGTCCCTCTGATCACGCCAAAAGCTGCTCCCCTGTGACCCTCGTTTGCTGCTGCTGCTTGCTCGGAGGCAATGCACAGCAGTCCTAGCAGGGGAGACGACAAGGACATGCAAAGCCACGTCGTTAGCCTGGCTCGCTTAAACATAAGCAGATCTGACAAGAACATTGACCAAGACACAAATCAGCCAGCCAAGCTCTGCAAGATCTGCAGGCGGGCACGCAGAGCTGTATTCCCTGGGAAAAAAAGGGTGAAGGAAGAGAGACGATGTCCTCATACCTCTCCAGGACACAGCTCCAGGCGCCATCCCAGTTTTGGCATGCATGGGACGTGAGCCACACCAACTCCAGAAGAGCAGACAAAGAAAGCAGAAGACCTCGTGCTGAAAATCTAGACATTTCAACTGATTTCAAGGCATCTCTAATACTCAGCAACACACTTCCTCAAGTCCCTCTTCTAAGCTTTACTAAACCCTTTCTCTGCCTCTCTGCCAAGCCAGCACCTCACTGCTTTACTTTTAAACTTAAAGCGACGCTGATCAGAGGGTTTTGAACGGTCCCAGGAGCAAAGGAGTCCTAAGGCTGGGTCACTGCTCTCACGGCAGGAGATGAGACGGGTGGAAACTCAAGCGCATAATACCAAGATGCCCTCAGGATATATAAATAGCTCATCTGCTCCGGAGCACTGAGGACTGAAATCATCTTCTGAGCGTGATGAACACAGAGCAGCTCCCACAGCTACAACACTGAACACGCTGGAAATGGTTTTCTCCCTCAGCAGAATATCCCCGCAGCCAGCTCAAAACTGAGCTCCCACCACACCGGTGCGTCCTGAACTGCGGCAGCCAAGAGGGGCTCCTAAAGACTGAGCGTGGCAGCACGGAAATCCCTCTGCTACTGCCCTCCTCCACACCACGTTTCGGTCTTTGTCCCTCCCACCGTGCCAGGCTCCAGCGCTCCCCTCGCTGCCACACGCTGGGTGACAGGGACCCCCAGGGACCTCAACAGCATCCCAGGACGGAGAGTCACCGCCGCAGGGGTCCAGCGTTGCCTTTGGTTTCTTCCCCAAAGGATGCTGCACTGAACCCCAGGGGTTCCTTTCCCTCTCCTAAAAGGGTGGCCTGCTACTTATTTGGAGAAAAAAAACCACCGTAAAATTCAATGGACTGATTTTCATTCACAACAGACTAGAAATCAAATCTCAAGTTCACAGCAGTACCCCAAACACAGCTTTCACATCTATCATTTAAGTCAACTGCAGTGGGACCTAGCACGAGTGGATTTTACAGCTGCAGCGAGCGGGGCTGTCTACATCACAACGACTAATTTAGTCCCAGAAAGGCTAATTTAATCTGGCAGTGAATGTTCTCAAAGCCTCCTTGCACAGAAAAGCTTTTATCTTGGTTGGCTTAACAGCAAAACAGCATATCCAAAAACGTGGAGGGATGCTAAAGAACACTGCCCTTGTGTTTTGAGTTCTCTCGTACTTTTGTCAGAGAAATTTCTCTTGGTAACCACAGACTTTGAGAAAACATAGAGTGCCTCTGTTGTTTTTAAAAGCCAACTGTATTTTTTGTGCAACAGCTCAGGCTCCTTCCCCCTCACATATAACTAAGTCTTGACAGAAAGAGTGTTGCTCTCAATAAAACTAAAACCCAGCAGAAATTGCTTAATATCAGACTCCACATTCGCTTTGAGCCGCCCATCTGCGTAGCAAGAGTGGCAGCCGTGCCGCCTGGCCTGGGGTGCGCTGCCTGCCCTGCAAGGTGACCTTCCACAGCCCATGCTGCAGAGGAGTAAACTTCAGAAGAAATACAAAATTCTCTGTGGCAAGAAGCTGTGCAACTGCATCGTGAAGCGTTTCAAAGGGAATCCCAGAGCATCCTCCAGGTTTCCAGCCTCTGCAACCCGTTGGGGGGAATAACTAATTAAGCAATCAGAAAGCTTCTTTTCGTTGCTTTTAAATCCTAGTTCATATTTTCCCCGTGCTTGTAAAATGACGCGCAGAGACAGCATGCACCCAAAATCACGCTCAGCCATTCGAAGCGGAGCACGCTGCCTCTTAGCCCTGCCCTGAGACTCACCGAGTTACCTGCGTTGTACGGACACAGCGTTAAGAAGTGACCCTCACCTGGATACACCCTTTACAGGGCAGATCACTGGAGCGCCAAGCACAGCCCCCTGGAATTACAGGGGCTAGAACGAGGGGTTTTAAAGCATTACAGTAGACATAGCTGTAACAGGCTAACCCTCCACGCTCCCAGGAGTGTCACCATCATCCTGCTGCTAGAGCAGAGCCGGTGCTGTGCAAGGTGCTCAGCCTGGGTCACGCCTGAGAGGGCTCCTTTGGTACAGGGGCGAGAACACACCCCAGCTGGCATCCAGCGATTTAGGATGATTCAGTAATTCAGGGACAAGGAAAAGATCAGAGGCAAGCAGGGCATAAAGACAGGCCAGAGGAGAAAAAAACAAAACAGCACAACACAACACAACACTCCCCCTGTTCCTACCGGCCAGGAACTACTGTCCCAAGAATAGCCTATTCAGAAACCAGGAAACTCAGAGAGCAGCAGGGAAGGGCTGAGTCACGGCCATTTGAAAAAAAACAAAACAAAACAAAACAAAAACAAACAAAAAAACAAAACAGAACAAAGCAAAACCAAACCAAACCAAAAAAATAACACAAAGCAACCCAAAAGGGAAGGAGAGAAAACATGGACAGCAGCTGTCCTGGGTCTTGGAGATGTGAAAGCCAATCTTGGATTGATTAACATATTAACCAACCTTTATTTTTAAAAGCCCTGCAAACACATGGAACTGCCATAAAAAGCAGTCGCCCTCCCTCTGCTCCTGGGAGGCACACTTAGCCCTGGCTGGATGGGGCAAGGCTGGCGGTGCTTCCCGGCACCCTCCTCGACGCTCGGCCCTGCACAGCCGCCACGACACAAACTGCTCCCCATTTACGCCCTGGTCTTTGCCTTTGTGCCTCCACAGCACCAGCATCCTGCTAACACCGAGAGTACAGGCTGGAGGAATGATTCCCAGCAGGGGAACTGCCGCCCAGTTAAGGGATGCTATTAGCTGAGGGCGGGAGCTGTTTCCTTACCGTACAGAAGGGCACGAGAGCGGCCGGGCAGGAGACGAGCGGCCAGCGCTCCGCGGCCAGCCCCCGGAAAGGCCAGGCTGTGGTTAAGTTTTGTTCACGTCTTCCCACGTGACAAACTTTGTTCTGTGACCTAAATTAAATCAATTTTACAATAATTCTCCCTGGGACAGCGATCTTATTCACTCACCCATAATCTAAAAGATTATACCTACTCTCCAGCTGTGGGGCTTTGGGAGGACACACGAGGGATTGCTGAGCAATAAGGGCTTATTTTTAATACAATTGCTCGGCTACTCCTCGCATACTGTGGAGGGGGAGTATCTTTTCAACCAAATAACCGTGCTTCAAAACACGTTTGGAAAAAAAAGCCTCCAGTTTGCTTTATCTCGCACTCCGAGGCACTGTCAGGCTAGAGACGCCGAGGTAAGAAGCGGGAAGGCCCCGCGTCCTCGCGCAGAGCTGCTGGGCTGCGCCTGCCGCCCCCGGCGCTCGCAGACAGCCCCCACGTCTTGTTTCGGTAAAAGATCCAGTTGCTGAAGGACAGCCGCCAGGGCGTCCTTTGGAACAGTGCATGCAGCAGGTATCATTTAGGGATGTCACAGTGCTGGGTAAGCTCTGGAGTGAGGGTGGAAGCGTATTGTGTCTGCACATGCAGCCAAACAGCAGGAGAGCAAGCCTCTGTGGGAAGATGCAGGTATTGCAGGATCCCAGACTGCTGCGATTTTTTCTTTTATATCTACAAAGTCCTTTTGGTCCGAGAGTAGATTTTTTTATTTTCAGGGAGCCGGTATAAACCATGGAGGGAACCTACCCTACCTTACCTCTCCACAGTGGTGGAAGCTAGACACACTCCTTCTAAAAACACGCCTTCCAAAAAATGCTAATAGGTAGCCAGCCTGTTAGGACAAGGTAGAGAAGACTTTCTTTCTAAATGCAGAGACTAGGTATCAAAGAAGGTTTGGGGACATAGGCAACCCGGAATGTCTGGTTCAGGGCAGAGCAACCACCATCTCAGTACAAATCCTTCCTTTTCTATTCTTAAATTCTCTTGATCTATAAGAGAAGTGGATACTATTCCATTTTCTTATATATAAAAGAGGTAAAGGAAGCAGCTTCTACTAATACAAGGTTACCTTACAAATCACAGTAGGTAACAGAGATGTATATTACTTAAAGTGCACGTAAAGCCCCAGCTCATACCTTTGTTCTCTGATCAGCTCAGGTTTCATTGCCATCCTCTGGGGTTATCGCTGGTATTTGCTTACGTGAAGTTCAAGCCTGCTAAGAGTTCATATTAAACATAGCTGCTCTAAAGCAGGGCCTCCCGCAGGAGCTCTGCAGTGTGAAGCAACCTCCCTCTCACCTCCATCCCCTGCCCAGGTCTACGACCAGCACACGCCTGCTGTACTCGCTGGGCTCTCAAACAGCCTTTTTTCACCAGCACCAATAAAACAAATTTTAGACTGCAGCCGTGAGACACCTCTGAGTGAATGAGCCCAAAGCAAAACTTTAACAGCAGCCAAGAGCTTCCGTTAGCGTTTTATGCCAGAAGCAAAAACTGTGCTCCCCCAGCCTCCGAGACTTGGTACTGCTGAGAAAATGGATTGTGGCCTCCTATGGCATCTGTGTTAATTGTGTTCCCTTTGATCAGACGAGGAGATACATCCTTTGCATAGCACGCATAGATCTGAGACTGCCTATGAAAATCGTGCTGCTTCTCTCTAGCTGCGAGACTGATACCGAGTGCCAATCAGAAAAAACAGGGAAACAACAACGTGAACGTTATGTCCCAAGGCAGAAGTTGCATGTCACATGTTTTCCAAAGATAAAAAACGGTACGTACACATCTGTGTTTGCAAACCGGTACGCTCCCGCGCCTTGCACTGAAATCTTTAGGAGAGCGAATCTGAGTTTCAGATCAGAGTGCTTTGCCTTTGTAACAGTTGCAAAACCAGGTCCTGGAAACAAACCAAAAAAACAAAACAAAACAAAACAAAACCAAACCCCAAACCTCCAAAGATTTGCAGAACATCCGAAGTTCCCACTACAAACTGTCACTTTTACTGTGCTGGGCAGAAGGGAAGAGCGCTGTGTAATTAACAGCTTTCCTTTTAGAACACCACTGACTGCTGCTAAGGGCCATGAGGCATATCAGCATCTACCTGATGCTTTCCAGCTCCTTGTGCTTCCTGTTTTCAGCCGCTTTGCACTCATGGTCTGGGAGAACAGCTTCTCACCCCTATGCTGTTTGATGTTTTACGTAGAAGTTAGCATAGCCGTCTAGAAGCTTGACAGTATACTCAGTCCTGCTGTCTTCACTAATATTTTAATCTCCATATTACTTAATTCCTCCTTAGTTTCACCTGGCAGCCATCAATCTTATCCTCAGCTTAGTGCAAAGCTGAGTACATGTGCCTGCACATAGAAAAACTATCACAGCACCGATCGTACATTCAGCACATGTACATACCCAAGGTAATACCAACAGAAGTAACACACGGCCCTGCTGCAGGCCCTACCAAAAACTGCTGTTTAAAAGAATTTTTAAAACTTGGCTTCTTTCAATTTAAGATATTCTCTCCTGATTAAAGCAATTATAAGAAATAGAATGCAGTACTTTGCAATGTTACACAAACAGATGTAGAAGGCCTAACTTCATTCTTCTCTTTACCTATAAGCAAAAAAATGATCTTGGATCTGAGCAGCTACTAGAAGACTGCATATCTCCTTCCAAAACCACTCGTACTGGAAGATTTCTCCATCAACCACATCCTTTAAGTGCAAGTATTTATCTGCTAAATTCTAATTTGAAGGGGGAAAAAAGATAAACTTTTACATAACAACGTTTCTTGCAGCCCTTCTCTTGCCGTGTTAGTGAGTAACGCTGCCAAGTGGAACACTTCTGCAGATCACAACGCGGGTCGGAGGACCCAGAATCCCCCAAAACACATGCAGAGTGGGTGTTGAGGACAAGCTCTAGCCCGGCCCCTGGCTGAATGCCCTTTAGCTGCAGGAGAGCATTAGCTGCCCTCCCAGAGAGCATCCACCAGTTGTGTTCCATCTAGGAGGAAAGCAGTCACCATGCTTTGCATCACTGCATGACTTCACACGCAGAAAAGCATGGCTGATTAGGAAGCGAGCTTCAAAAACACGCTCATAAACTGAAAGAAGGCACTGATGGAGACACCCTCCCTCCTTCCTAACAGCAGCTGAGCCGGGCTCCAGTCAGAACAGGTGCCTGAGGAACTGAATTTCAGACAGACTTGCACAGGACCTGTCCAGGGAACACCACAGCCTTATGTCTTCTCAGGAAGGGCTGAGGTTCAGGAAGAGAAGTTCCCCCTCTCCTGACTGTCCCAGATACATCCGCTGCAAGATCTTTTGGTGCTCAGCATACGAACACACGCCTCCCTCTCCCAGCACCTCCCTGACTGCAGCCCTGTGTGGATACGGCCGCCAGAGCCCCACCAGCCATACAACAGCAGCTGAGGAGCGCTGAGCGTGCTTGCTCCGCTCGGCACCAGTCTCAGGGGGACACCTGAGGCAGTAGCTCCATCATCCCGCCCTTGTTACAGCCTCATCCCCCTTCTGCCCTCAGTCCGCACCACCTAGACAGCCTTGTACGAGTTCCTAAAGTTGTTGCCTCCCTACCTCCAAGCAGAAATTCCTTCCTCACACGACACCTAGGGACAACGGAGCAGACACATCGCTAAACGCTTCCGGGGATTTCCTGGGGCACATGGACACCACCACAACATTCAGACAGAGAAGCCTTTGGGAAGTGAAAGTTTTCAGCCTGCACTTTCCACGCTGACCTGAGTTTGTTTAGTTCCTAAAAATGAATGAATAATATATTACGGTTATATAGTACTTACTCCATATGTGATCCTCACTCGAGTTCCCCTAGCCCTCTACTGCCTACCTCCAATCAGTCACTCCAGAAAGCAGAAGGCCTCTGCTGAAAGCAAAGCACCATTTTCGAGCATGTTGGTTGAAAGGGAATGAGCAGGAAGACAGCCTGTATATTCACAAAGTGTTTCTCGGCACATTTTACATCCAAATAACTATATTTATCATTTAAAACATTTCCAGTAAAAATCATTGTGCCTGACCTAGTCTGACACCTGGAACAATGACAACCCCCAGTACACTCGCCGGCTCTCAGCGGTGCAAGGAGACCGTCTCTGAACAACTGCTCCAGTCCCGCCACGGGCCAAGGGGCGCGCACCTACCTCGCAGGGTCTCGGAGAAGTTTAGGCTTGAGCATGACTCCTGCGGGTGATCCAGAGGATGCCGGTGCCCATCCCAGCCTGCCCGTTCCTGCTCCCTGCATGGGCCTGGCTGGGGAGCACCTCCCAGGTCCCCAGGCCCCATCCCTCCCTTTAGCGGCACTCACAACACCCCCTGCTTTCCACACAGCAACCGAACGCCGCCTTAACAGCTCCTGCAGTTTTGCCTCTCCAGTCCCCCTGGGAGGCAGAACCAAGACCTCACTGCCCTGATGGATAAAGCCTCCCGCTAGGTATGTGTTATCCATTAGCTGAAAGGGCTCTCCTCATTTCACCGGCTCATGCTGCCAATGTGAGACAGACAACACCATCCCCATCATCATCATCATTGCTCCTCCTGCTCAAGAGAACCAGGCTTCCTTGCTTGCTCTCTAAAATGGCTCATCGTTCCCAATCACTGAACGGGCAGCTCCGGCCCCGGCTCACCTCTCCCGAGCAGGGATGGCTGGAAACACACGCATTTGTACCGAGGCCGGGCTCCCTCCTCTCCCGGGAATCTGCTCGGTAACAGATCCTATTCACTCCCCTCGCAGCTGTGCCCTGCTGGCAGCTCACAGCCGCCTCTCCGCAAGCTGGCACGGCTCAGGCTGGGCGCTCGCCTCACAGAGGAAAGTCTTTTCTCTTCCCAAGTACGCGACCTCGCCTTCCACACGATTAAATTTCACCCCGCGTCCATGGCGCCAGGCCTCTGGTACGCCCCGACCTTTCCGTCCCAGCCCTTCCCAGTATTGCTGAGCATACAAAGTTGGAGCTTTGTAAGATTTCACCAGCACGCTGCGGCGTTTTGTGGCCGTTAAGGACAACGTTACGGGTCAGGAGCTGCCGGGCTGCCGGTGCCGGTGGGCTGCCTCCCCCTCCTCTCCCGGCCCGTGCCGCCGTCCATCCACACCCGGGACGCGCAGCACGGCTCAGCGCCTCCGAGAAGTCGGGGCGAGAGACCTTCCCTTTGTCCAGGAAAAGCGGGGTCCTGCACCGAGCAGTTAACCAGCTTTTTCCCCTCCTTGCTTCCTAGGGGCGGACGGCGCCGAGCTCACCCCGCGTTCCCCCGCTCAGCCTCCCTGCGCCCCCAGCTCCCAGCACCTCGCCCGCGGCCTGCGCCGGGCTGAGGGGGGTGCCGGCCCCCGGCCCCGCCGCCCTCCA
>VXAL01004909.1:386942-403574 GCA_013399475.1 Chauna torquata
CCGTCGCGCACACCGCCTCGCCCTCAGCCGCTCCCCGCACCCAGGGGCCGGGCCGCAGCGGGAGCCCCGCGGCACCTCGGCCCTGCGCCGGGAGGGCCCCGGCTGACTGCCGGGATGGGGCTGGGGCAGAACCCCGCGGCCATCGCCAGGTAACGGGCCTGTGACCTCAGCCCCGGACGGCGCGGCCCCGGGCGCCGCAGGCAGCATGAGCGTCTCGGTCACGCTGGCGGAGCTGGCGGACGTCGCCTTCTGCACGCCCAACTGCGGCGGCATCAACGCTGGCGCCCTCCAGCTCCTCCTGCGGGGCCTCCTGGAGCACCTGCGCTTGCAGGACACCGTGGCGCGGGTCTCGGAGGACGAGAGGGGCCTCCTCCAGTGGGCAGAGGGGCACCCAGAGGTGCCTCCGGGCACCGCGGAGCTGCCGACCCACAGCCAGGCCCCAGGCATGCCGGCCGCCGACGCGTGGCAAATGGCGCAGCTGACGAAGAGGATGGAGGTGATCGAGGAGGGGATGACGAAGGTCAGGAGCCATCCTCGGCAGGGCGCCCATCCTCGGCAGGGTGTCAGTCACGCTGCCGCAGGCCGGGCCGTTGGGCCGCTGGCGTGGTCCCGTGCCACGCGGCATCCTGCCGTACGCAGAGGTGTGTCCGTGTGGTGCCTTGCCCGTGCAGGGACTTGTCCGTGGGGTATCTGCTGCCCTAAGACTGCAGAGCCTGGCAAAGCACGGAGCCGTGTTTCTGGCTCAGGTGGCCCCAGCTCCACTGTGGGGTCTCGTTAAAAAGCAGTATTTTAACACAGCCGCTGGCCAAAGGTGGTTTTGGCCACTTCTCACCTGCCCCTGGGGCTCCAGCAGTGCAAGCTCTGAGATTTGGCTGCTGGGTCCCATCCTACCCTGCCAAGGGTCCCCACAGCTGTGCCTGGGGGCTGGGGCGTCCCAGTGCGTGCAGGGACAGCATCCTGTCTCCTGTCTCTGCCCTGCAACACTGAACAGCTGAACTGCACATGACAGCAGTGCTGCCTCATGGGCAGGCTGTCCCCATGCCAGGGCAAGATCCCATAGGAGACGTGGCCATGGCACAGGTTCGATTTATTTGGCTGTTAGAGTTCGGCCCCTGTGTTGGAAACACAGCATGTGACATCAGAGCTGTCTTCGTCCCTCGAGCTGCACATGGCAGTGCAAGGATGAGTTGTGGTGGCTTTGTGCTCTGCCCTGCTCCAAGAGGGGCTGGTGTCCAGGCCAGGCTGCTGACATCTCTGAGGTAGCACGGGGCCGACCTGCAGTAAACCCAACACTTATTCAACTCTTGTGAGACCTGGCAGACCCAGGCTGGTCCCATGTCACTTTTCGTGACCTCAGTTTTGAGCACAACCAGAGAGCAAAGGGAAGAGGTGATAGCACTTTGCCAGGGCGAGGCAGCTGGAGCCGGGATACTTGTTCCCTTTGAACATCTTTCCTTTCAGTTTGGGGGAGCTCCATGGGCATGGCCTCAGGCCAGCCAGATGTGGCCGATGCTGTGGCAGCCCCTCTGGAGCTGAGCCCTGTGTCCCAGAGACACTTCCAGACTCGGATCTGTGCTGTGTGCTGCTCAGCCTCCCTTCTCCCACATCCCCCAAGCCTGCAGCACTGGCTGAACCCTTCCTTATTCCTCAGGTCATGGACACGCTACAGGAAATGCTCACCACCGCCTGCTCTCTGAAAACCACCATCGAGGCCTTCCAGGAGGAGCTGCAGCTCCTGAAGGACAGTTTCCAGAAGGTGCGTACATGGAGCTGGGCTGTTGCTGGAGGGCTCTCAGCAGAGGTGTCGGGCTCCCTGGGCGCCCGTGTGGACAGCATGAGGGCACAGGGTGACAGGGATGAGATCTGGGGCTCGGGCTCCCTCCCACCCCAAAGCGGAGCTGGGCGATGTGGGATCTTCCCAGGAGTCTTGGACAGACATTGCCCACAGCACAGAGCTCAACCAGTGCCTGGGCTCGGCACTGCCGATCCCTGCTGACTCATCCCCACCGTTCCCATTCCCTGTGGATACTGATCCCTCCGATGTCCCTGTTTATCAGGCTGGCCTGGAGGAGCTGCGAGAGCGGGCTGTACAGCAGGACCACCACAGCCACCTCCTGCAGAGCATCCTGGGCCAAATGGTGAGTGGGGAGAGCCCTGGCACAGGGGCTGGGAGCGGGCGTCTGCGGTACCGATGTTCAGAGGCCCTCAGCACCCAGCCCCTGCTACTGACCTGCAGGGTTGGGGACAGGACGGCACTGGGGTGCTGGCAGGGTTTGGTGTCACCGTCCCCAGCCCAGGGGCTCCCAAGGCTCTCTCCTCGTGCAGCAGGGCTGATTTCTCTCCCGGTCACAGGCAGAGTTGCGGCGGGAGCTGAGCTCCTTCCCCTGGCAGGCTGGTATGCTGTGCTCACTCTGCAGGGCGCCCGCCGGTGAGGTTTGTGCACGTTCCTGGCTGCCAGGCTCTTTTGCTGGGGGCTGACGATGCCCATCGGCTCTGGGACAGCACAGGGCTCTTCTCCCTTCCCAAAACCTCGAGGCCATTTCATTTCAGAAACTCTCCAGCCGGGAGCTCAGCCCCAAGGCCTCACAGGAGCCAGCCCACAAGGCCCCATGCAGGCTGAGCTGGCTGTCGGAGCAGCATGAGGCCGTGGAGACCTGCATCGGCTGCCATGAGAGCCAGCTCCAGCAGCGCGGTGAGCACTGACATCGCCGCCACGTCAGGTCACCGTGCGGGGTTGTTCCACTGGGTCCTTGCTAGGACCAGCGTATGGTGGGGCCACGCTCAGCCATCCTGGCGGGGTCCCCAGGCTGCTGCAGCCTCCTTATCCCTTTGCCTTGCTTCCAGCCACACTGGCACGGCAAGTGGGGACATGGCTGCTGCCCACAGGTGCTCTGGTGCTGGCCATGCCCAGGGGTTGGCAGCAGGGCTGGGGGGCTCCGCAGCCATAAAGCCACCTGGGTTAGGGACAGTGCTGTGCTGGTGGCCTTCAGGAGCCAGCGCTGCCTGGAGTAAAGCTTTGGTGTTTCTTTTCAGCCGCCTTGGGGACCTCGGAGGATGTGGCCGCCCAACTGGAGAAGGTGCAGGGCAAAGTAAGGCACCTGCAGGACAAAGGAGAGAAGGTGCCCAGCTGCCCGGGCCTCAGGGGTGCTGCCCGGCGGCCTGGGGGCTGCAGCTCATCACCCTGCTCGCCAGGACCACGCTGGGGCCACCCGCGAGCCTACCTCCCTGCCTCGTGTGGGTGCCTGCCTTACCCAGGGCCACGTTTTGTCCTCCCTAGGGGCCAGATTTCGGCAGGGAGGTGCTGAGCCAGGTGAGGCAGCTGCAGGAGCAGTGCACGAGGCTCCAGGAGACTGCAGAGCGGCTGTGGGGTCACACCGAGGACACCCAGGTGAGCATGGTCCTGGGCTCAGCTGCGGATCCACTCATGGTGTGGTTAGTGTCGATCCAGGCTGGAAGCAAGCTTGCTCAGCCTTGGTGTGTCCCCGCTTCAGAGCAGCTCAGGATTTTGCAGCTGTGCCATACTGGCAGAGCTGGGGACAAGCAATGGCTCCGAGGGAGACCCAGGGGAAGGCGGGTGGCCACAGGCATGTGGTGGCAATCCCTGACAGAGGGCTTTGCCCACGAGTGGAGCCTGCATAGGATGCTGGAGCACCCAGCCATGAGCAAGGCAGACCAGAGCACTAGGCAGGCACTAGAGCAAGGCAGACCAGGCACTGCTAGAGCAGGGCATGAGTGCTGTGAGTAGGGACACCCCAAGAGGCATGGCATGGGCACGTAGGGACAGAGGCAGGGATGGGGGTCTGCCAGGGCTGGCTGGCACCGTGCCCCCTCAGAAAGCAGACGAGGCTGCGCTGGAGACCAAAGCAAACCAGGATGAGTTGCAATGTGCCATGGCCCAGCTGAGCGAGATGATGCAGGACCCGCTGGAGAGGATGTCCCTGCATGGTCAGGGCAGGCATAAAGCCCTGGAGCTCGTCAGCGAGATGGACTCCAAGGCAGCAGTGTCACCCGGGGAGGGTGATGGTGATGGAGGGATGCACCAGGCCAGGGGGCAGTCCCCCTTGTACCCGCTGCACAGCGGGGTTGAGCCCTGAATCTGCCAATGCCAAGAGTCCTTATGCCAGGGCTGGGCGCGTCCCAGGCTATCCCCAACATCCCTCAGGGGCAGCAGTGTCCCCTGAAATGGGCCTGGTGTCACACTGGGCCCCTCTGCCCTCCCTGCACTTGGACTGTGCAGTGCTGGCTCCCCTGCAGGCACAGCGGGAGCAGGTTTGGAGGCTCAGCAAGCAGTGCCACTGCCAGGGACTTCGCTTCGACACCAGTGGTGCCGCCAGCCTCAAGAGGTGAGGGCTGCTGGGTCCTATCCTGTCCTGTGCTGTTCTATCCCATCCCATCTCACCCTGTCCCCTTCTGTCCCGGCTCTGTGCTGTCCCATCACCTCCAATCCTGTCCCATCCTGCCCTGCCTATTCCATCCACAACCTGTTTGTCCCACCCTGCCTGTGGGGTGCCAGCCACCTGTGGGACCTCGCAGGGTCCCCGCGTGCTGGCAGGGCACTGAGCAGCCACCCCTGTGTTGCAGGCACCTCTTTGATCCGGTGAAGTGTATCTCCTGCGACAGACCCCTGGCCACGGCCCCGAGGCCGTGAGTAGTGCACAGCCCTTGGGTCAGACCCCTCTGCACTAGAGACCACTGCCCACCTCTGCCTTCACGTCCTCATCCACAGGCACCTGGTGACAGTCCGAAAGGCCAGACTGCAACTCCAGTCTCGTCCAGCCAGCACCGGTGGCTCCAACTGCCTGGCACAGCAGCTGCCAGGGAGGTGAGGCCTGCCAGGTGCCACCGCGTCCCTCCCTCTCCCATTGGGGTCCCTCTCCCTGTGCAGGAGCGGTCACATCAGTGCTTCCTTCCCAGGGAGAGCGAAGGGAGCAACCGGGCCAGCCGGGGCCCCGCGAGTCCCACCAGGCCACTGTCCACCTCCAGCTCCCTCACCACCATCTGTCCCTTCGGAGTCCCTGCAGACTTTGCCTGCAAGAATGTGAGCCCCCATCCCCGCGTGCCCCTGTGTGCTGGAAACCAGCTGAGCCCAGCTGGGGTAGGATGCTGGGAGTGTTGCGGGCTGGGCGCAGCCTCAGGGCACCTCTGATGGCACCAGCTGCTCCTCCCTGTAGGGTCAAGTGGATATTTTGGGCATTGATGGGGTCATCTACAAGGGCAGGCTGAGCTCGCAGGCCACCAGTGGGACCATCACCCTGGCCAGGGACTTCCCAGGTAGGGGAGCAGCCCTGGGGCACCGTGTTAGCAGCAGTGCCTGGGGTGGCTCAGTCGCTATCGCTGTCCATGTGGCCCAGCCTCACATCCCCCCCTGCTAACGGTGCCGTTGCTTCTCACCCTGAAGGAACAAAGTCCCCCCAGCACCCTGCCCGGCACTCTGCGGAGAAGACATGCCGCACCCCTAAGTACGGCAGCCACTACGTGTCCCCGTACTCGTGTGAGTGCCTGCCCTGGGCATCCTACACGCTGCTGGCCCCGCCGGTTGGGCTCACCCCACTGCTGCGCGCTCCGCAGGTGCTGCCGGGGGTGTCGTGCCCCATGCAAGGCTTTTGTCTCTCTGCGTTGCAGGTACTGCCACGCGGACGAGGACTGTCTCCTCAGCAGGTCGGTGGCAGGCCACTGCGGGTGGCAGCAGGACAGCAGGTGTCTGAGCTGGCCAGGGGGGGCTGTGAAATGGCGTGGGGGTCCAGGAAGGGGCAGGAGCCTCGGTGGATCAGAGGGGTGAGGGCTACGCTGCCCCAGCCTCTCCTTCCCCCTTGCAGCCACCTAACACCGCGGGTCATAAAGATGCTCTCTCCTCCGCTGCCTGCCCTGCATGATCCCTGGGCTTGCTGGGGCACGGGTGTTGTCCTGGGGGAGTCAGCAACCAGAGCCTGACCCCCTGGATCCCCAGCGGGGTGCGTGGCCTGGCCACAGCACCAGGGAGAGCAGGGCACAACCACACCGGTGCTGGGGTCCCTCCTGTGGTGCTGAGGCAGCCATTGGGGAACACACGTTCGTCCCCGTGCTGCAGGAGCTGGGCCTGGTGCAGCACCGGGTCTCGGGCAGTGCAGGGGGCACCTGCCCCACTGCAGCCCCAGCCAGGGTTTGTGCCCCTCTCCCCACAGCCTCCTGTGAGACTAGTTTCCCAAGGGGACACTTCTAGGCTGTGCTGAGTCCCTGAAAACTCTCTGACCAGTTCAGGTCTCTGGTCTGGCCCTGGATTTTCCAGTCCCGTGGCTCCTGGTGGGCCTGAGACAGTCACAGGCAGGCTCCCCTCCGCACCACCCACGTCTCCGTGCGGCTCCACCTGCGTTTCACGGCCAGGTGCCTCCATCCGAGGCTGGGGAGGGATCCCTTCTCTGTGCCTCCCTTGGGCGGGCTCTGTGCCACGCACCCCGTGCCTCACAGGCTGACCCCGCCACCAGCAGGACTCCACGCTGGCCCCGATGTGCTCAGGCCACCAGGCCCACGGCCCCGGCTCACCCTAGATGCCACCAGCCCGGGGGGACAGGACTGAACCCCGCAGTACTGGCACAACCCCACGCGGGGAGGCTCAGGAGGGCCAGCACCCAGCTCCAGCCCTCGCTGCCCGGCCTCTGCCACCTCAACTACAAGAGGCAGGGGACAGGCGGCCCAGGTGAAACCATTGCTTATACAATATTTATTTTAGCAACACAAATAAGAGATTGAAATTAATTATTGACTGGTGAGCACAGGGATGCAGGGACACGGCCTGACGTGGAGAGGGCTCAGCAGGGGTGGCATCCTCAAAGGGAGCTGTTAGAGCAGGCCCAGAGGAGGCCATGCACCTCTCCTATGAAAAGCAATTGGGAGAATTGGGATTGTTCAGCCTGGAGAATAGAATACTCTCGGGAGGCCTTACTGCAGCCTTTCTGTATATAAAGGGGACTTATAAGAAAGATGGAGACTTTTTACCAGGGCCTGTACTGGCAGGACAAGGGGCAGCAGTTTTAAACTGAAAGAGGGTAGATTTAGATTGGATATTAGGAAGAAATTCTTCACTGTGAGGGTGGTGAGGCCCTGGCACAGGCTGCCCAGAGGAGCTGTGGGTGCCCCATCCCTGGCAGTGCTCAGGGCCAGGCTGGATGGGGCTCTGGGCACCTTGGGCTAGTGGGAGGTGTCCCTGCCATGGCAGGGGGGTGGAACCAGGTGGGCTTTGAGGTCCCTTCCAACCCAAACCATTCTCTACAGCCCAGCCTGTCACCCAGCGAAGAGGGGACAAGAGCCAAGTTACAGCAAGACACCCAAGACCTGTGGGTGCTGCACAGGGAGCCGCGGGCTCCCTGCCACCCTATCCACCTGCCCCCACTCCTGCTGGGGGCTCACACCCACCGCTAGTGTGGCGGGGCAGCGGGCAGGGCCGGGCTGGCTTCTGCTGGCACCGAGCTCTGCACGCGCCTGGCCAAAGGCAGCCGAGTCGCTGCGAGGCAGGGTGTTTGGAGCAGCCCCAGCCGTAAGGCTCTGCACGCTCACAGCCGCTTGGAGGGGATCCTGCGACACCCCGGGCCCAGGCCGGCCTTCCCCGCATCCCACCGCTGCTGCAAACGAAGCAAAGACACCGGGTTCAAAGCAGAAGAGCGTGTATTGCAAGCGGCTGCGGCGTGTCCGGGGAGACTTCCAGCCGCCAGGAGAAAAGAACAGAGGGGTTAAAAATGATCCCAGTCTCTAGGGTTACACTTCGTCATGCAAACAGCCCCGGGGCAAACCCCATCCCAGGAGGACATCGCATGGTTCACTGGGGCTCCCTGCCTGCCCCCAGCCCCACTCACCCAGCATGCGGGGTGCAGGAGCGGCCCTCGCTCTCCTCCTCCTCCTCCTCACGAAAAACTAATGGCGTGGGGTGTCCACCCCCCACCCGGCCGCGCGGGGCCAAGGAGGGGGGGACACGGGCACCGGTCCATTCTGCGCAGCGGGGCGGCACAGCCGGTGCGGGGACCGTGAAGAAGGGACCTCCTCCGTAAGTGTCACTCGCATGCAAACTCCGGTGTCCCAAGAGAAGAGGGGGTTGCGCCCTCCCCCAGAGCCCGACCACTGCGTGGTCCCAGGCAGAGGCTGGCACTGGTCTCACGTCCCACGCAGCCTCCCGCTGTCCCTGGGGAGCTCTGTTCAGCTCTAGGACAAGTTAAAAACTACTTCAAACCAAACCCATGCAAGGCAGCTATTTGCTCGTGTGTCTCTGTGGCTGCCAGACGCCCTGGCAGCAGAGTTCCTCTCCTCTTCGGGGAGGGGGAAAAAAATATATATATATATTTATACGCAGGGGTCCCCGCCGTGTTTGCTCTCCGCTGCGGCCTCATCTCTCTGCCTCCATGGTCACGTTGGCCTTCTGTTCTGCCGTGGCCTGCTGGGAGACGGCGGCAGGCCAGCCCGCGGGCTGTGCCGCAGGGGCCGGAGTCCACATGCTCTGCTGCTGGCTGGGGGGAGAGGCCGCGGGCCAGGCGGGGTTGAAGGCCCCGTGCTGGGGCAGCGGCGGGGCCGGGGGCGGCGGGGAAGTCGCCATGGAGGCCACGGGGCTGCTGCTGTTGAAGCTCTCGGAGGCCTTGAGGCGGGAGAACATGGTGAGGGCGTCGGGGAAGTTGGGCGGCGTGGCCGGCGTGTTGGCGGGAGTGCACATCTGCGGGAAGGAGAGAGGGGGTCAGCGGGGGCCGGGGCCGCCCGCAGGCACAGCGCCAGCCCCGCACGGGGGGCCGGGGCTCGTCCCCAGCTTGGGCTCGCCATCTTTTGCCTCCCACTGAGGCCCGGCGCAATGCCTCTCACTGCTGCGGCACACGGAGCCCCCTGGACCCGGCGCCAACAGCTGAGCCCCAGCTGTGATCCACGCAGAGCACGTGCTGGCTGGGCGGCGGAGGGAAGGACACGGATCCGTGGGACCTCACTGGCACAGCCCAGCCCCTCGTCTGGGGCGACGTCGACGCCACGAGGCAAGGAGGGACCGGGCGACCTGCCCGATGATGTCCTGCACCCCTTCCCTCCAGCACACGGAGGCTGCCGCCTTGCTCTCCGCTGCAATCCTCCCGCCTCGGCTGTGCTCCCGCCTGCAGCACTGGCCCCAGGCACACCAGGCTGCGCCGCTTGGACCGGCTGGGACGGGTGGCACGGCCAGCCGGGCACGGGATGGACAGGGGAGCACTTGTCATGGGTGCCACCACCTGGGGGCACAGCTCCCCGTGCCTGTGGCACAGCCTCGGCAGGTGGCCGGGCACCGGCTGGTGGTACGGACTGCGCAGCGGCTCGCTTTGCCAGCTCTGCCGATGGTGCTCCCTGCGGGCAGCAGTTATTTAGGTTATCCTGTGGTCAGAGCTCCTGTCAGAGGGCCTGGACAGGACCCCGCTGCGCCTGCTCCTGTGCCCGGCCAAGCTGGAGGCTCCCTCTGCTCCACGACCCGCTGGTGCCACCGCAGGCTTGCAGCTCTCCAGCTCCACAGGCGCCAGGCTCAGCCCCTGCCCCACAGCCCCTTCCCGTGGGAGACTGGGCGCACTCCGGCCCCGCCAGGCATTTGCTCTGCAGTTACTGCATGCTCCAAATCCCCAGTTGTCCCAGAGAGTCAAATGAGGCCATGGCAGCCAGCAAATCCCTAATACACATCTGCCCAGGCAGATTGTGAGCTGCCGAGGCACGAGAGTTAAAGGAGCAGAGTCTGGGGACAGCTAGGAGAGCTGAGGCAGGCAGCACCCATGTGTGTGCACGCTCCTGTGTGCACACATCCCACACGTGCCCCAGTGGTGACAGGGTTTGCATGCTCAGTCGCTCCAGTGAGCACACGAGGGCTTGCGTNCCAGTTGTCCCAGAGAGTCAAATGAGGCCATGGCAGCCAGCAAATCCCTAATACACATCTGCCCAGGCAGATTGTGAGCTGCCGAGGCACGAGAGTTAAAGGAGCAGAGTCTGGGGACAGCTAGGAGAGCTGAGGCAGGCAGCACCCATGTGTGTGCACGCTCCTGTGTGCACACATCCCACACGTGCCCCAGTGGTGACAGGGTTTGCATGCTCAGTCGCTCCAGTGAGCACACGAGGGCTTGCGTGAGCAGCGCGTGCACCTCTCTGCACTTGTGTTTACACAGCCTGCAGCGGTCCGGTGCTCCAGGACCTCCCACCTCTCTCTGTTGTGTTGGGGCTGGTCTAGACTGTCAGCCATGCCCAAAGCATCCTCCATCAGACCGTTCCTCTCTGAGGAGCAGCCCCAATCCCTCTGCAGGGCTCGGAGGGCCCTCCTGGATCCCGTGCCACCACAGAGGACAGGCTATGGCCCCCAGGCCACTCTGCAGGACACCCTTCCCCAGCAGGCAGCTCTGCCAGCACCTGCCCAGACCTCCCTGCCTGCGCTCCTGGAGCTGCAAAGCAGGAAGCTGGACATCAGCGATGGCCCAAAGCGCCCGCCAGCTGGTGCTGTGCTCCTGGCCAGCACTGGAGAGGTGGGAGAGCACTTACCATCTGATGGTGGTGGCTGTAGGGGATGTTTGTTTCTTGGAAAAAAGCACTGAGAGCGGTCTGCAAGAGAAAAAAAAAAAAAAAGGAAGGAAGGAGATGTTAGCAGCAGCAGCATGCAAACAGGGCACCTACCTCATCCCCACAACAGCGGGGCTTTGCAAGGCCCCCTCCCTGCCCACACCGCTGCGGAGGGGGCAGCAGCCTGCTTCCAGCTTGCTCCCCGCTGGGGAGGGCTTTCGCGCGGTGCGAGAACCGAACTGCGCCAACACAGGGCCTGGCCGCCCAGCCCAGCGCCTTGCATCCGTTTCAGCCACCTCCTAGCAGAGCTGGGACAACATCCAAAACTGGCCCCGGGGGGGCTGGATTGTGCACGCCACGGAGCCAGCGCGAGGAACAGCCCCCGTGCTCTGGGTCTGCAGCGGAGAGCGCAGCGCCGCGCGCAGCCTCTCCCGCGGCCCTGAGCAGCGAGCTGCGCCTGCCGTCCGCCTTCACCGAGCCCGGCGGCGATCGCACGTATTCAGCATCGCTGCTGCGCTCGCGGCGGAGGAGCGGCCGCTTCTGGAGGGGACCCCAGCAGGCGTTTCACAACTCACAGCGATGCTCTGCAACTGCTGTCTGCAGGGAGAGGAGGGAAACTGAATCCAAACCCAGCAGGGGAAGCACAGAGGGAGCTGGCGAGGTGCGTGTCCTCAACGGGACACGATCACGGTCACAGCACTCACACAGGGCCGGGGCTGCAAACAGGCGGTGAGCAAGACTCTGCCCACTGCATACACCAGGGCATTTCAAATTCAGCTGCAGGCAGAGTATGGTTATGACTGACATCGCTTTGGTTCGCTTCCAGTTCAGACCAGTAATAATCTGGTAAATATGTCACATGCCTGTGGCATGTGACAGGCCGAGGGTTGCAGGGAGGGAGCGCCGGGGCGCGGGCTGGCGAGGAGAGCAGACACCAGGCGCGGGTTTGAGGGCTGGGAGGACACAGCGGGGGCTCTGAGGGTGCGCGGGACTCGACTGATGCAGGATTGGCAAAGATGATGTCGCCCCACGTTCTGTGCCAGGTTTTAGTTGAATTAGGGCTAGAAAACAACGTTTTGATTCAGCTGCAGATTAGATGCAAGAGAAATGTTAGGAAACGCGTTGAGGAAAAAGCCCCCATCGGCTCATCCCCTCCCAGGAGCAGCCTGGCCCCGAGATCCAGGCGCTGCCGCAGCACGGAGACCTCACTCCCTTCCTGCAAGCTGGTGGCTGGGGTTACCCAAGCCGCTCAGACACCTGGAAGAGGCAGGGGCAAGCTGTACCACACCTGGTGTGACTGCAGCTGCTGCAGTCCTACCACCACACACAGGCAGGCACTCCTCTTCCCAGTGCCCACAGCCACACGCCCAGGGACAGGACGAGCGCTCAAGTCAGTTCAGCTCACTGATCCGATGGAAAATGGCCCTGGAAAGGTGAAGCCATGGGAGAGCCAGCCAGCACGGGGACGCGCCTGCACCACGGGGAAGCTGGAGACCCGGTGCTGGCCGTTTGCAGCGGGGTTTATGGCTGAACTATTGGCAAGACCAGGTGGCAGCCAGGAGCGTTACCTGGTTGTTACGTCCTGTGAACAAAACGCAATAATCCAGAGCTGGGAGGGGAGGGAGGGGAAGCAACTGCTGCTGTGGAGTCTGGTAGCTCCCAAACCGCGGAGGGGACACGTAACAGCCGGGCTGGTGAACTGGTTCCCCACTATGGCTGCATTCCTCTGGCTGGGCTTAATAACAGGCAGGCTGCGACCTCAGAGAGCACTCGGCACCCCGGGCAGGACCTGCTGGATTTCAGCGATGGCTGCAAAGCAGGAAGAGGGTCTGCGGCCCCGGAGACCAGCCCTGAGCAGGCCGGCACGTGTCTGTGAGTCGAGGCAATGGCTGATGCAGACACGGCCACCTGCGAGGCAGCAACAGCCCCACCACTGCCCTACCTTCATCCCGTACCTTCACCACCCTCAGACGCTATCTCCCAGACAGAAAGGAACGTGATAAGGAAAGGGGAAAACAGTGAACAGGAAGCATGCACAGAGGTGTGGGCACAGCCAAACACCATAAGCTGATTAAATCTGCTCTACGCTCCTGTTCTCCAAGTGGCCTTGTATCTGGGACTGTGCCATCAGCAGACGGGGGCAGAGAAGGTCCCTGCTGTCCCCCCGAGCCACCCAACTATCCCTGCCAGCCCTGGGATGAACGCTGCCATCTGGGTGGAGGAAGCACACCATAACCGCAGCCCCTCTGCCCAAAACACTCCGTCTCCTCGCCTCAATCTGCCTATTTCCAAGAGCAGCAGAAGCAACTCCTCTGCCCACCACGACACCCGCCGCTCCGGGTCTCACGTTTCGCGGCCCCGTGGCCCTCCAGCCCCTGGGGTGGCTGTCCCCAGGGACCCAGCAGCTGTGCACCCATGCCCACGGTGGCACCGGGGCCAGGGCCACGTGCGTGCCCAAGGCTGCTGATGCCGCCTGGTCTCCAGCCAGCGTCACAAACGCCAGGGGCAACGAGCACAACGGCAAAGGCAATTAATGCTCTTGATTGAGAAGGAGAATGAGCCGCAGCTCAGCCCTGGCCTCAGACAGCCTAACCTCTGCGCAGCCAGCTCCCTCCCAGGCACCGGCAGTGCGACCGGCAGCGCTCCTGCGGGCCACCGGGGCACACGGGCTCCTGCGCTACCTGGCTGAGGGCACAGGGGCTCGTTGCTGGCTGAGCTGTAAGGCCCCGTGCAGACTGCAGCATTTCTCTGCTCGCAGGATGAGCTTCTGGATGATCCTGCCAGGGTGCCAAGAGGACGTGGCAATGGAGTCAGAAGGATGACGGCTGCAGGGGCCCAGGGTGGGGAAGGGATGCGAGGAGACCCAGGTGCTGTGCAGAACGAGCTTGGCCTGGGAGAGCACGGTACCCGGTCCTCTGCAGCTGGCCAGGCAGGACTTGGGGGGCTGTCTGATCCCATCGCCGCCCAAGCTGCACTCGCACCTGCTCCCGTCCTGACTGCACGCTTGAGCTGCAGCCACTGCCAGCACAGGGGGTCCGGCAGCGGGGATGTGAGCAGGGGAGGTCCCGGGCGCTCCCTGCCCTTCTGCCAGAAAGGAAAGGGGAAGGAGCTCGATAAAGCATAAATACATCAGGAGAGGAAGTGGAAATCCAACCAGAGCCACAGCGACACCTGCTCCTCCTCCCGCTCCCCTCGCACAACCTCACTACCCTGAACAGAGACACTACACTTAGCAGCAGCAGCAGAAAAAAGGCAGGAATTGAGCTTTTTTTTTTTAAAGCTGATGTCTTCTTTTTCTTCCCAAGCAGCCCCAGGGGCAATCAGTGCGTCAGAAAGCCAATTAATACTCTTCTACCTGAGAAAGGAGCCTGATTGGAGCTCAGCCCCGAGCTCAGGCTCTGCGAACGCCTCGCCGCTGGGCTCCAGCCGTGGCGGATGCCCGCTGCGCTACCCAAGCGCTGGCACCTGCTGCCCCACAGGCCCGGTGCCAGCCCTCGCCCACAGAAGCCCCGAGTCACCTCCTTCAGCCCCTAAATCTCCCCTCGGCCAGCGGCACTCGTCCAGCTGCTCCTGCCGGTGCCGCAGCCGGTCCCTGGGAGCACGGCGGGGCTCGTGGTGCCGCCAGAGCCGCGAAGTACGCCGAGCGTGGTGCGAGGAAGCCTGCGCTGGCTTCCCTGTGAGGCAGGAGCGAAGTCACGGCAAGCAGAAGAGGCGATCCACATGTTACCCACGAGCTGCCCCGTGCGCTGGGGATGGAGGAGCATTCCTGAAAAATAAACGGCTTCCTTGTCAAGCCCCTGGGTGCGGTGCAGGCTTTGATGGGCTCACGCTGCAGCTGTACCCCTAGAGCAGCTTCTCGACCGCCTGCCCCGCTCACCTGCGTTGTCCTGGGTTGCGTTCCTTCCCCCCCAAAGTGCAGGGCCAGCGGGACACCACGCGCAGCAAAACCTCTCTGCAGCCCCTGCCGCATGCCCCCTCACCCAGCCACGACAGCCCCAGAGCAGCACGAGCTCAGGAAAGCAGCGACTGAAACGCGGTCCCGAAACAGCAGCATCCCACCAGCCCAAAGCTGTGTTTCACCCCAAAATCACCTCCTGGCCCCACGAGGGGAGAGCACTCTGCCCGTGGAGGGGGTGGCATTGCACGGCGGCTGGGGAACGCGGCGAACTCCCTGGGGAACGGGCAGCCCTGGGAATTTGGAACTGGGGAGCCCAGAGGCTCGCTGCTAACCCAAGGGCTCCGCTGGCGGGTCGGGCTCACCACAGAGCCAAACGTGTCTGTCCAGCGGGACGCAGCGACAGCCTCCCCCGGCTCCCCGAGGAGGCCATCACCCCACGGCCTCCCTCTCCCTGCTGCACCCCACGCTCCTGCTCCTTGTCCACAGGCAGCGAGCGGGGAGCGCGCTCCCAGCCGGAGCAATGACAGACTGCGAGCGTCAGTGGGCTGCTCGGACTCGCACCGTGCCCCTGGAGTAGCGCGTTGAAACCAAGGAGATCGCAAGTGAAGGCAGTGGAAACTGGCGGTGAACTTGCCTGAACCCCACCAATTTATTACCGCTGCAGATCAGGTCAGCCAGCAAATGAGCGCCACACTGGAATAACAAAAGCCTCTGAACATCGCATCCAAGAGGTGAGAGCACTCCGGAGTCAGGAGTCAGCACCTCCCCAGTGTGGCTCCCTGAAGAAGCCGTGCCCAGCGGCCATTTTGCACAGGGAATTATCTGACCGTTGCACCAAAAGTGAGTGGGAACAGGGTAATGGCTCATCACAGCGCGTTTGTTTACAGCCGAGCTTCCTCTGAGTCATGTGAGTGCCAAACCGGCAGGAGACGGCTGTTTGTACTTGTGCAACTCGCCAAACGGTGGCAAAGTTCTGCAAAACGCCGTTTTAAAGAAAAGTAACTTTTGTCGTCTGTACCCAGCCCTTTCACGACGCACACGGAGGTGGCGGAAGCTGATCCCACCTCTCCCAGAGGGCCACTGTCACGCTGTATTAGTAAACAAAGCCCGGGGCACGTCACACAGGCAACGCACCGCCGCGAACGTGCTGTCGAACAGCGAGGTGTACACACGCAGCTGGGCACGGCGGACGGGAACGTCTGCTCAGCTTTCCCCATGTCCCCGCGCACCCACCCACCTGCTCCTTGGCCACGCACAGCTTGGCTTTGAGCGCCGGCTGCTCATTTAGCATCTGGAAATGCTGTATCTGCACGCGGCTCGCATGGTGATGAAGCGCCTCGGTGCCAGATCCATCTGACGGCCGTCACGTTACGGAACGAGCCCCAGATAACGTCTATGAGGCCTGCTAGCGGCGCTTTTACAGGCTGGGGCTGTGCCGCATGCTGAACAAGAGGTGCCCCAGCCACACGGATGAATAAAATCTGAATCTCTTGCTCTCCGTACTGACTCAGACCTCCTTCTGCATCACAAAACAGATACTTCAATTATAAAGATGCCATTAGCGTCAAATCCATCAGCTCCAGACTACAGAGCTGCTAGGGCTGCATAAGAAAAGAAAAAATCCGATTCAGAAAAGGCTTCGCTTGCTACAGCTGCCGCACTCCGCCCGTGCTCCCAGTGCTTTCGCTCCAGGGAGCTCTGCGGGAGCGAAGCGCCCACGAAGCCGGCCAGCGGGCTCCCCACCTGAAACCCCAGCCCCACGGATGCCATAAATCGCCGTCCGTGCCACGGAGCATCCTGCCCGCGAGCGGGAGGACAAGGCATCTGGAGCCAGAAAAGCTTTGACCTACAAAGTCTCCTCTCTCCCGCAGTTGCCCGAGGACCCAAACTCTTCGAAGCGGGGACGTGGGAAAGGCTGGGCGGGGGTTCTCCAGCCCGCAGCCAGGCCGGAGCGCGGCTCTGCCGGGGCTGGGGAAGTGCCGGGAGGCTGCCGGGCCGGGAGGGGGCCTGGCGCCCTTCCACGCTCGGAGGGGCGCGGGCAGGCTGAAGGCCTCGCCCTGCGTGGGGCTCCCCGCGGGGCACGGCCCCCAAGCCACGAGTGAGCCCCGCAGAGCCCTGCCCACGAGCCCCGGCCCACAGCAGGGGCACAGCGAGCTCCCCCGCTGACACGCGTGGGGGGGGCGCCCCCGCCCAACGGGCAGGGCACGACCCACGCTCCCCTGCCACCGCTG
>VXAL01004910.1:536-22671 GCA_013399475.1 Chauna torquata
GTGTGGCCAGCAGGACTAGGGAAGTGATTGTCCCCCTGTACTCGGTTCTGGTGAGGCTGCATCTTGAGTACTGTGTTCAGTTTTGGGCCTCTCACTACAAGAAGGACGTCAAAGTGCTGGAGCACATCCAAAGAAGGCCAGTGAAGCTGGTGAAGGGTCTAGAGAGCAAATGTTATGAGGAGCAGCTGAGGGAGCTCGGGTTGTTTAGCCTGGAGAAAAGGAGGCTCAGGGGAGACCTTATCACTGTATACAACTACCTCAACAGAGGCTGTAGCGAGGTGGGGGTCAATCTCTTCTCCAAGATGCCAACTTAGAAGACAAGAGGACATGGCCTCAAGTTATGCCAGGGGAGGTTTAGGTTGGATATTAGGAAAAAATTATTCACTGAAAGGGTTGTGAAGTATTGGAATAGGCTGCCCAGGGAAGTGGTTGAGTAACCACCATCCCTGGAGGTCTTCAAAAAACATTTGGATTCAGAGCTTAGTGACACAGTTTAACAGTGGACTTGGCAGTGCTGAGTTAAAGGTTGGACTGGATGATCTTGGAGGTCTTTTCCAGCCTAAATGATTCTATGATTCCTTGTTATACATCAGACAACAACGGAATATGGCTTCTCATAATAAAAGTGTTCTGCTTAAACAAATGCTTCATTTGGAGGTCATATTTCTTGATTCTGGTTGTATTTCAGTCAAGGTATTATTTCAAATGTAACAAGAGAGCAGATGGCTAGTTCCCTGAAGGACCTAACTCTGTATTTAGAAATGACAGAGCTGGTGCCCAGTGTTATCCCTCACTAGACACTTCAATGTTAAGAAGCTATTATAAGGATGTCTCTGTGCATTAAATGTAATATGATTGCATGTTTTAGAAAGATGAGCATTAATTTCTTTCCAGATAATCCTTTTGACAAGATGGGATGGATAGAGGTGGAAGTAAAAGAGTTATGGCAACAATCTTGTTTCCTGCTTATTCAAATCAGTGAAGTTACTTTACTATTCTTTTAATAACCATGACATTTTGAATGAATGCTTGTTTAGGCTTATAACTAAGAATCTTGCCAAGACACTGGTGTGCTTTTTTCCTCAGCATTTTCCTGCTTAAAGGTTTGCTACATTACCCTAGCCATATGCAAGAAAAGCCTTTTTCCTCCGCCCCCTTTTGCATCTTTGTTTTAATGGAGATTTTATATGCATGCTGTTTTGAAATGCAAGGTGTCTAACCCCATTTATCAGTATTTGACAATTCTTTGGTGATCATTTTTGGAAACCATTTACAAACTAGCTTACAGAATTGGTGCAATGTGATTAGTCAGCACATGCCAGCCATATAAATGTCTCACTGAAAACAATATAGTTTAGCTCTGCTTTGCCTAATCCCTGAATTAATACTCTAATGCCTTCTAACAGTGACATGCTTATTCACCAAGTGCATTTTGTGGATTAGCTTAAGTATTTGTTGTAGAATTTTCCCTCTTTTTATCCTAGGTGCCACAATTTTATTTTCAGTTACCATAAAAATTGTCCAGTATGCCTCCTGCTCTTCCAGAAGTCATTATCTTATGTCATCAAAAGATATTCATAGCTTTGCAGTCTACAGAACAAATTTGTTTCAGTGGCTGTTCATACTGTTAACTAGTTTCCTGTAACTTCTTAGAAAACCTTGGAGCTATATTTTACCTTCTCTGTATTCAGTTGTGCTACTGGTGAACACTATAAAAATGGTAAGGTAGACAAGGCTAAGGAAAGTGCTATTACAGGAATCAGTTGCATATTGTCTGGCACAAAAGCTTGTGCAATGGCGAATGTGAACCAATAGGGCAGGGTTGCTACCATCCGCCCTCCTTCACCCATTTTAAAACTACAAATGGCAATAGAGGTGAGGTGGGGGGCAGGGCAGTAAATCGTAAACTCATGTTTCTCCTCAGGAGTAAGTAATATGTGGGACACATGTGAGAGATGAAACAGTGAAAGAAAAACAACTTGAAGCACCGTCAGATACTGCATTGCAGTGTTTCAGGACTGGTTATGTCTCAGTGAAATGCTATGATAAAAACATTACAATTCAATGCCAGGATCTCATTTTATCAATCTGTGGCTGTTTCAGACCTTTCTACTCATAAAGCAGCTCTGCAGAATTCAGCTCTCCTCTTCTCTGACAGTTTTTCACAGGGTTGTTTTCACTGTTGATCTGTTATGATCTGACCTAAGGGAAAGTAGTAAACAGTTTTGACTCTGTACAGAAATCAGAACCGTATTAAAGTCTGTATATGTGTTCCCTATTATCTACTGAATATACTGAAGACCATAACACTAGCCAAGTTTTTTGTTTAAACATGAGTTACTTATAACTTAAAGAACTTCTAATTTGGCTTTCTTTGCTACCGTGTTTGTTTTGTTTTTACTCATCTGTGATGCTTTCCTCCCATTTCTAATATCCATTATAATAATATCTACTTTTCCCACAAGCAGTTACTCAAAAACCAATTCAGTTTAGATAGAATCTTCAGGTGACTATAAGAAAATGAGCAATCCTCAATCACAAAATTAGTGAAAGCCAGACCTGTCCATTTTGGTTTCTTGGAACAACGAATAATTATATTTAATAAGTCATGGTTTTTTTTGCTGTTTTTGTTTGGTTTTGGTTGGTTGGTTTTCAGTATTATATATTGATATTATGTATTTTTAAGCCAGTAGACTTGTTTGCACCCCTTAGAACACCTGTCAGATCACAACAAATATCTGCCAAGTTATGATGTTAACGTCTTCAGCTGGCCCACTTATCTGCAGAAGAGTCACATGAAGTGTACCACCAGCCAGCAACAGATCTCGTCAGAAACTGCTTTTAACTGGAAAAGGTAGACGTTGTTGGATTATAATAAGAGAGTGCTTTCGGGGAGGGGGGGAGGGAGGGAGAGGGCGGAGGGGGAGGCAACCAAAACAAAAGTTAAAAGGTAATAAACAGAGTAGGGAAATACTACACAGATACAGGAAGTTTAAAAACAGACATTCATAGTCTCAAAAGAACCATATACACAGAGTGTAATAAAATCTAAACTATTTCCAGAAAGGAAGCAGTTTGTAGGTTTTTTATTATGTGGACCACAGGGCGGTGGGAGGGGCAGCCGAACACATTAAAAAACACTTCAGCTGCTTTTTATGCCTCAGAGGTGGAAAGGTCTTGTATCTTCAGTTCAGTCATCTTTAGGAAACAAATAACATGTCCACACCAGGGTCATTTAGAAACAGTTTGATATCCTCAGTATATACTTCTGTAAGAAAATATTTCAAACAGGAGCAACTAGTACACTTCTGAGTTCTCAGCCTTGTATATTTAGTTTATCTGTTTATTTTTTCTATTGTCCCTTTTTCCATGTTGTTCTTTATTTGAACTAATTCCATGGACACTCAAACCTAAATACTGCCAAGATAGTTATGCTTTTTGTGAGCGATACTTTTATGGAGAAACCCACGTGTTATTAGCCAGTCACTTGGTAAATTTTAACATCAGGTGGCAGATTTTTGGCAATTACTTTGTTTTTGAAAAAAAGCAGTGACTGTCCCTTAAGCTGTTGGAAGCACTTCTTCCTTGTCAGTTTTAAGCTTCTGCACTTCAATGACTTTTTCAATGACTTTAAGACCTTTGCATATCTAGCTTGATGAATCTCTTACAGACAGTTTCATTTTCTTTCTGGGTTTCTTATCTAGCACCCTTTCTTCCTGATGCTAGTTTCTTTAGACATTCCTTTGCTGCCATGGAAAAGCATTTGAAATAAGTAAATAAATAAATAAATCAGACACTGACAAAACCATTCATTCATGCAACCGGTGTTCTCTTCAGCCATTAACATCAAATTCCTGTATCAACACAGCAACTAATGGTTGTCATCCCCACTGACTCTTTGAGGAACCATCATGGACAGGGACATTATTGTTTTCTAATCACTGTGCAATGATTGCTTCTTGCTGCAGACAGCTGATATATCATCATCTGTGCTGTTGTGCTATATGGATGTTCTTACCAGTTGACATCTCACTTTGCAATATACTACAAAGTAATTTGCTGAAGGACTAACGGAAGAGTACTTTACTAGGGTACTTAGAATAATCTGTGATAGAGATGATACCAAGAAATTGTATAATTTTGTTTCTTGTTTTTCCATACATTTTGAGGGTACTTAAGGAATCTCTTTTGCATTTTTTCCCAGTACAGCTGCATTCAGAAAGGTCTACCTAGAAGGTAAAGGTTCTTCATCAGTCAGACTTTTTACTAACACCTTTGATGATATGAAAGGGTTTGGAGAGCTCCAAATCATATCTGAACAATTGATACCTGAATGGATAATATTATAATATTTATGACAATATTTGACCCTAAATATTTAGGCTATTTATCATGTGCATTGTATTGTGTGTTTTCCTGCTTTAGTGCGATGTTCCCAAATGCCTTACTATTTGATGGCTTCTTCTGCCTTGTTGATATCGAGCTTTATCACACTGATATGATACACAGCTACTCTTTCCCTTTATTAACCTACCCATGTAGTGTCTAAATACATAGAAATCCGTATCCTTTAGCAGGATCGTAGGTTGCTAAGGTTAATATAAATGTATTAAATTGTGAGTGTTAGGTCTGTGACAAAACCCTGCTAAAGGATCAGTCATGTATTTGATTTTCTTTATACGTGTGCTGGATGTACATGAATATATAAAAATAAAAAGTAACCAGATGTTTTCCTAGTGTCAGAAAAAGCACGTAGTATTTCTCCATGGGTGGAATATTGCAAGATTTTTAACCATCAGCTTCCATAGCACTGTCTGTAAATTGTTGAAATAGTCAAAAAGAGAATAAATATTACTTGATAGTCAAATCCCTTGTACTAGGGAATTCATTATTCTAACTAAGCATTAATGTAATTACTTTTTTCTCACACTTTACTGCACATCAGTCTTTTTGAAATTGAGATCTTGTTACTACTACCTAGAATGTTGGTATCAATGTGTATTTTGGGTTTGATTTTTTTTCTCTTTCTTCTTTTAAGGAAACACATCACCTGTTCCTGATTGACTTGGTGGTTGTGATTCCTAGAAATATAAAGCCCCATTCACACCCAGTAAGTTTCAGCTGCTTTACAGAACCTTAGTGTCATAGAATATCTGTAAAGATGGCTAACCAGCTAATCAGACTGCTTTTGCAGCTGCTTTGCATCACTGAGGAGAATGAAAGCTGTTGGTACACATAAAGTAATCTGGCCCGCATTCCTTTATGTGTGGTATGTGAGTAAAGGTCTTAAAAATAATCCGTTGTCCTCTCTTGTGGGCTGGTGAATATGGTATTTCAAGCTCATCTCTGAATGTTTTGGAAGGATGTTGTAAAACTGTGTGCATCTCTGACTGTCTATAGGTGTATATTTATATGGTCCTGAAGGTTATATCTAATGCTTTCTTTGTTGGTATATGTTTTTTTTTGTTTGGTTGTTTTTTTTTTGTTTGTTTTGTTTTTCTTTAACAATGATGTCAAACCAAGGAGCTCAGATAAGTCCTATCTGACAAGCTGTGGAACATAGTCTCTGACAGTTTTTTTTTCTACCTGGCTGATAGCAGTATTTTTGTTCCAAAACTGTCATTTGGTTTATCAAACAGTCGTGTTTTTGTTGTTGTTGTTTTGTTTTTTTAAAAAAGTTTTAGATATTTTCTTATAATAGACTATCTTGCCAATAGGTTTATATCTGTATTTGTTCAATACAAAAAAGCCCATGGTGCTTGAGATACTTAGGGAAGACTGTAGGTCAGCAGGTACAGAATTCACCTGACAATAATACAAAGCCTAGTTTATAACATTCTGTAAAGAAGCTTAAGTTAATTACCCAAAGCTGAAAAGCACATATATGCTCTGCTTGCAGGGCCCATATCCTATATCCACACCTTTGAGATACAACAAGAAACAAAATTCAGCTCCAACTAATAAGGAATTCAATCACTCAGAGCAGGCAGAACTGAAGTGCCAAAACTGCACTTCAGAACTGCTCACTTAGCCTCTGCTCGTTGAGTGCCTCTATTTGATGGTAAGGTTCTCTGGATGCTCAGAGTTCTGCTTCTGAACGCATACAGAAGAAGGAGCTCTGAGAAGTTATTCTTTTTCCTTCTGAGGTTTGATTGCTATTTAATACTGAGGTAGGCTTTTTGTTTTGTTTGTTTCTGTATTTTATCACAGGTAATTGATGGGCCTGTTTTCACCCACGATCTTAGAGTAAATCTGTTTTGTACAAGTAATATTTGGGCCTGTGCCATACAGTGCTAGATGAAGCATAGTTGTAGCCACCTTCTTTGAAAACTTTGTTTCTTCTTTTGCCTAGCTCTTTATGGGAATGATGGTGGGGTGCTGAGTGGTGAAGACAAAGTATTTGTACCATAACTGAGAAACATGCAAAGGCTCAAAACAATGTCCTCCACTAGGAGGTTAAAATCTGCTTTCCTGTAGGAGGAGAGTGAGTCTTCTTTTCATTGAAGCTGTGGTACTGTGAAGCAAGAGTATAGTGTTTGCATTTGCAGTTACAATTCTGGGTGATAAGAAAAGCTACGGAAAAAAAAATATTACCATTAATTTATTTACCAAAATGGTGTTTTTTCACACCTTGTACAAGAAACTTTAAATGAGACCAGATTTAGGCTTATGCTTCCAAGTTGGCAAAACACATCTTGAATGGACTAGTCTGTCCTCTACCAAATTTTTTACTATAGGGGAACAGTTCCTTTTTTTTATTTTTCTTAGCTTTTTTTTTTTTTTTTTAAAGAGGTTATATTAGGGGTTATATTTCAATATACCTTAAGATTATATATTACTTAAAACCAGATCTTAAGTTCCTGTGAGTAATAGATGCCTAAGTTCTTACTAACTTTTGTGACAAAACAAGAAATAGGGATGGGATTCTCTTAGTTTATGTAGACATCAGCAGTGTCACCTTCTAAGCCAGTTATTTAGGATCTTATTTTTTTGTTGTTGCAGATTCAGAAAAATTCAAGGAAATGCAAAATGAAAACAGATTATTGTAATAGGAGGTTGAATAGTTTTAATCGGAGGTGATACTGCCAAAAAATGACGTTCCTATAAAATAACAATTCAATTCTCAAGAGCTTTTTAGTTTGCTTTTAGGAAACGTATAAACATTGTCACCTACATCTCTGTTTTATGTTGTTCTTCTCACATTTTTCTCTCTGTTATCCTGCACTTGAAGTATCTTACGGGAGCATTACCATTCTAAAAAATATACAAATAGTATTGTGAGGGATGTTACATACAGTAACTATAAAACTACTAAAGAATTCCAGTACACTAATAAGTAGCTAACTCAAAAAAGTTAACTGAGTCTGTGATTTTATTCATGTGCATAAGTATTAAGAAATAAATGCATAGAAAGAGAAATTAAATATTCTAGTGAGGGCTTTAACTCCAAGGTGTTTTGCTTTAAGAAGAATTGAAGTTATGTAACTGTTTCTAGGGAGGAAGTGACACAACGTTGTAGATATTGAGATGCAATTATTCCTATGTCTAGGGTAAAAGAAATCTAGCTTTCCTCTTTCATCACAGAAATGACAAATAATTTGTACAGTGATTTGTTTTTGTTTTATTTTTACAAAAAGAGAGAGAGAAACTGATGCACTAGAAATACTGGTAGCACTGTAAAAATAAGTTTTATGTCTCAGAAATTATTTTAACAAGGATTTGAGCTTATAATATATCAGAGTCACTAAGGCTTTCAGAAGCTTAAATTCCTACGCATTTCAAACAGCAGCAAAATAGAAATTGGGGTTGGGATTCATCTAACCTTAGGTTAGGTGTCCATCATGAAAGCATCTGCCAAGCAGAGTGGAAGGTCCAGCCTTAGATCTTCTGGGTGTACTTTTACTAATACAGTATAAGACGCTGTTGGTTTTCTTTGCTGCAAGGTTACAGAGAGGGTGTCATGGACAAAGCCTTGACTGCAACACCAGGCACACATCGGGGTGGGGGGAAAAGGAGGAAGGATGCCACCACCACTGCTACCACCCTGACAGGTCTCTTCTCACAAGACCAGGAGGTCATGGGGACACCTCATGGTTGGGGCTTTCTGGACTCATTAGTGCTGTCATCTCTATTTGGTGGAGAAACACTTGAATGTGGGGATCATGTATTTCTCTTGCTTGGCCAAAGAGGGATCATGCCCAACTAACTCAGCTACATGAGTGTAAGCAGCTATGCCTGATAAGAGGCACCTCACTTTTGTAACCCAGAGTTTTGAAGGATTTTGTCTGTAAAGCTTAATTCATTTCTCTAAAAGAAGGCATCTAGGGCTAGTATCTGCTCTCTATCTGAAATGTTCCCTCAGGGCTAGCAGAAGACATGTATCCCTCTGGAATAACAAATGGAAATCATGTTATTTGGGTATCTGGAATACTTGAAGTCACTGCAGGTGCTTAGGCAAATGACTGAAGCCCTTATTCTCCTCTGGACGTTACTTTTCAACATAACATTCTTCAGTGAAGTTCCCTCACATCTTGTATTTGGTATTAATTCATCCTCTATATAAGATAACTCTCTTGTCTTCTAAGGAGTGAAGTATACTAAAATTTTCTTTTGAAGTATACTTGACCACTCAATTCCCATTAACTCGTCATTTGAAAGAATAAAATATTAAATTTACACTTCACTGAGTACATCACACATCATGTACTGTGAGAGTGGCTGGGATTTTCAAAGGAGTTGTAAAGTGTAAAATGCTCTAATCCTATTGGTGTTTAATGGGTGTTTAGTATCAAAAAAAAAAAAAATCTCTGCCAAAACAGGATCTAAACAATCTTGCTTGGGTCTATTATGTGTTTGAAGTCAATGAGTTGTTATTAGCATTTCATCATAAATTAAATTTCTGCTGTGATCAGAAGTGATGAGTTCCATTATCTTTTGCTGTTAAGTAAATATCCCTAACTGTGCTATGGTAGTGATATCAAAATAAAACTTTACCTATATTTATGATCACTTAAAAAGTGGACTTTATCAATTACAGCTCTGCTCTTCTTTCATTCATGAGGAATGTGTTTCTAAATTTATGAACTTAATATGTAGGTAAATTAAATATAGTAATTGGAAACACATTTTTATGAAGATGAGGGTTAGAGATAGTCTGTGTTTATGATACTACATATTTAGGTATTTGGGAGAGGGAAATTTGTGTTGGCTTTATTTTTTTTTTCCCTTAAGCTACATGAAGTTTAATTTTTAAAAAATAAAAATAAAAATTGGAAAATACTTAGTAATAGTTGGCAATAGTTGTATTTTTCCTGGTGACTTTCCAAGAGAAAAAAGTTATAAGGGGAAGGAGATTAATCTTGCTTCCTAAAGCAATGATGTGTTATAATTACATCATCTTCCCACCATTTGCTGCATGTTCACCATATACTGCTGATATCCAGTGGCTAATTTCAGCTTCAGAAATAGAAGCCGAAAATATTATCAGAACAAACTTCATGAAAAAAAATCTGTGGGTAGGGGACAAACATGGTTTCAGTAAGGGAAAAGTAGACAAATGTTGGTTGTTACCTTTTCTGTTAAAGAGAAAACACTTAACTAAAGATCCTTTGCACTGGAAGGCCAATCAGCTCAAGATAATTTAGACATAACCAGGGATATCTGTGCCTTGTCTGTGTTGCAAGGCACATGATCTTGCAGCCAAACAGTCAAATGTACATTATACTTCCACTTTTTTTTTTTTGTGCAAAACAAAATCACAACAGAGGTTCTATCTCTTGATGAACTGAAAAGTAGAAGTGTGTAAAGGTTTTTTTGTTGTTTTTGTTGACTTTTTTTTGTGTTACGCTAAAACGCAGTGAGACTTGTTTACATATTTATGCATTGTGTGTGTGTATATGTTTTAAGAACAGCTGCTATGCTGAAAGCAAGTGGGGTTGTTGTGGTAGCAGCATGGAATGTTTTGTGCCTGATCATTCTAAATTTCTGCATTTTCTTTAAGTAACTGGGCACAAACAGTGGTTCTCTTTTCTCACAGTTCCCTGAGGGCATAGTCAGGAATAAAGAGCCTCATATCAGTTGGTGGTTTAGGGGATATATGAATAATTACTACTTCTTGTATATTTCTTTTGGTTTGTTCCCTCCAAGTCCCATGACATATATCAATTGCAAACAATTTCCATTTTACTTTTTTGTTAGCCTGAAGAAAAGATGTTGAAAGAGTAGAGATCATACCAGTGAAAGCAAAATATATGAAGCTGTGATATTTAGTTGAAATCTACTGAAAAGAAATTTAGCATGTGTCATCTAAATTAGAAATAAATATAGAATAATTTCATCAGAAAGAGAAGCCGCAGGTACATTCATCAACTTACTAAAGGAAGGTAAATTGAATTATCTTTTTTAAATTAAAAATAATAATTAAAAAAATGGTGGGCATCAACATAAAAGTTCAAGGGAATAAACTTTCCTCTGTTTACAAAAGACATAGCTAAAAATGATAACATTTTTAAATTAATAATTTTAACGCCTCAAATTTCAATCAGTTTTAGTTAGCGGTGCCTTGAAAGGACCCAGTTGTCAGCAAGTTGGTATTCAAAACTCTCTGAAGGAGTCTAATGATTCAGTTTGGCTTCTGGAGAAAGCTTTCTCTTACTTGTAGAATTTATGGTTACGTATGTGTGTCTCAGTTCAGTCAATGTGGCTTTAATGATGATGCAGAAGTTTAGTTTGGATTTTAACCTCTGTGGTCTTCTGCTTTTGATGACACATGGAACCAAAGGAAGAAAGGAGCAGGTAGGTATAGTGGCCAGTCCCCCTTGGTCAGGTTAGGAAATGATCTGCGCTCCACTCCCCAAAAAATGCAAAAGAAGTGCTTGTTCTGGTGGCAACTCACAATCAGGAAAGAAAAACTGATTCTTTTGAAGTGTTGCAGCAGTTCAGGCCATTGAATGTGAAGATAAGTATCAAGGCTGACTTGAACAGCAATCAATTTAGTAAATCATAAAACAGCACACAGGTGTGCACAGGTCACAAGGTAGAATGTAGAATGACTACTGAAAATTCAGGAACAGCTAACACCAGAGGATTGTAATGAGTACACAACTTTATTTTATCTTTTAGATTACTTAAGGAAAACAAAGAAAAGATGTATAATATTAATATAAAATTACATAGAAAGTCAAGCACGTCACCATCTCAAAAGTTCAAAGTGTTTAATATTATATTATTGAAAAGTATAATAACCTTAAAAATGCATATAACCATATCTTACTTTATAGGTTAATGTAGTACATCCTAAAACACTTTCAAAGAAGCCTTTATTTATCAAATAATATATGAGAAGTCTATACGTACTATGATCTCCATTGCATACTCTGACAAGTAGTAATGTATTTCATGTCAAAAAACAATTCTGAATGTCTCCTTTTGCTGCAGTATATCCTAATGGCTCAAATAAAAATGGTGTCAAAGAACCATTTAAGAGCATTTCAATAATCTGTTCTGACTTTCAAGCCTTCATGATTTAAAAGTAGTTTTGAGGCTATGTCAACCCATAGCACAGTTCAGTACTTCACAAAGCACCATGGCTGTCTGGAAGCATTTATCTTTTCTTTTATGCAGCCTTATTTAAAACTAACTGCAGTGATTTCTTCTCTAGCATTGTAGAAAATACAAAAGAAATTAGCTTGGAAGAAGAGTCAGACTGAAATATATTAAAATTGAGATGTGAATACAGGATCAAAAATCAGCTAAAATATTTAGTTTCATGTTACTTAGAGACAGGATGTTTCCCAGACTGAATATTAGCTCTAGATATTTTGGAGTATAGGATTAGAAGTATTATTTTTTTTTCTTTAAGTGTCATTACAACTCAAGGGCTAATTCATGATCAGTCAGAGCAATCAAATGTCCACACAGTAATAAATCTGTGGAACAACCTTCTGTAAATTAGTTATTTAACTATTACTTTGCAATCTCACTTGTAATAGTGTCTGTAGTAGCGTGCTATTACATTACAGAAAGACCGAATTAGTTAGTAAAAATGGTGCTATTTGTCTTGAATGCAATGAGCAATAAAAAACCCTAACTGCACTATATTAAATTTGTATGTAGCTTTCTAAGCAAAATTAGAAGGTCTACCGAATATCAAAGGCAGTGTGTATATTGTAGGGAGAGATTCAAAATCAGGAGAGGGCTGACTTCTTGTTTGGATTCAGAGCTAGAGGGTGGCAGGAGCAAGAACACTGAGAAGCAGGAGAAAAGAGCAGAAGAGATGCTGCAGAAATCCATTTAAATGACAATTAAAGTGCACAAATGTTCGTTTATTATACAGCTGAGCCATGGGATTAAAATAAGATCATTTTAATAGCAGGAAGAAGCTGTAATATCGGAGAGAAATACCTGGAAGAACTGAGCATCACATGCAGAGTGTGACTTTCCAGTGGGCACCTGTAGTTAACTGTGAATTATTTAAACTGTAGTCTGTTGGAGAGGGCTTTCTTGCAAGTGAAATTATAAAAAAAAAAAAAAAAAAGTTTNTTGCCAGTGTGTTTAAGGTGAAAAACTGATACTGTGAATTATCTCATACAGACGGATCTCTGCATTCAAATTTCTAAGGATTAACGATTTCCTTTATGACCACAAACCTCTTGTTTCAGAAAACACAGAAGGTGAGAAGAAAATACAGAATAGATGTTTAAATTCACAGACCTTCATTTTCAAAAGAAGCCTCTTACGCTTCTCAGTTTAGGAAGAAATATTAAGTTTAAGCAGAAAATTGAAAGATGTTTGGGGAAACTCACTGAATATTTATCTGGAAATTTCCATGCTTTCATATTTTTGAAAGCAAAAATACAGTAATTTCAATTGAAAACATGCTATGCTGGATTAAAATCTGCCAATTAAAAAATCTTGTGTCCCAAAGTAAGAAAATGATTGAGGAACAGATAGGAAGACAATTTAGTAAAAAAATCCTATTCTATCATTGAAGCTGTGTTAAATGTTGTACATAGTAAACATGCCAGGCCTGGGAAAAACTCTTTCTTACTAGTTTTCCTCTGGAGATATACAAATTTAAAATGGTTACTGAAATATATAATAAATAAAATAGGGAGACTAGGTTTTGTTTTGTTTTCAAAGCTACCTAGAGCATGAATGCTTAATGAGAATTGTCTATGATTGCTAATCATAATAGCTATCTTGACAGCAGAATTTGTCATGAATTTTTATATTTCTCACTCTTCTACCCACTGATTCATCACTGCCATGATCAGTACCAAATGTCTCAGTACTGAAACTCCTACACAGTTACATGATAAATCTTCTCTCTCTCTCCATTCAAAAATTGAAATTTTCCCCCAAATTTTCCCTTATAAGAAACAGAAAACAAACAGAACTTAGCCCTGGACCAGTGGCCTTTTTAGTGTCTAGGGTATGTGTTCTGATTTATTCTACACTTGCAGTATCATCAGCAATTGCTGATTTCCCCTTCATCCCCCTCAGCCCCTCCACCCATGTGGACTAGAGAGTCAGGTCAAGAATATTACTTAATGGTGTACATATAGCTTCAGTGCTTGGGTTGTGTGGAAAGCAAATGCTGAAGATGTGAAGCTCCTGAAAGAATAAGACCAGCAGCCTTCAACGTGTAGAAGGTAGTCCATACCATAAGGCAGTCAATGTGCATGTGTGGTGTAGTGCCAGAGGTAGCACTCTGCATCAGATTTCTAGGGACATGGTAGCATTGTTTTAGATAGAGCTATAAGTATACAAGTGTGACTTTAAGAGAAGGAAAATAAGCTTCATGAAAGGATTATGTTTGAATTGCCTTTGCTGGAGAGAAATTCTATTTGGTCAAATGAGCTGCTGAAGGCTCCTGTGAGACCAGACAACTACAAAATTAACAGTAGAAATTTGAATGTTTAGATACTGTATGGTGGGTGAATGAGGATGGGAATATGAAGGGATATGCAATGGTGTTTGTGTGTGAAAGCTGATTCCTGGAGCTGGAGAAGGGCATGTCTGATGTGGCAGCAAATGTGCAGGATAATAGACGAGCAGGAGAAGACAGAGTGTATATCGAACTAAGCCAGATTGTGATGAAGAGCAAGAGTGTGAGATGTGTAGATACAGAGGTTTATACTGTCAATTACTACAATGAGTATGCAAATACAACCCATCAGGTGAACACTTTTATCTGTTGAGAGGACATCAACTCTGACATGTATGTTGTGATGTTATCTTTATGATAGATCAGAGTCATAATAAGATTTAATTTATCATACCTCTTGTACTGTTTCAGTGAGCTTACTATGTATTCATGTACCTTCCTCAGAGTTTCATTTAATAGTCCCAAAGCTCTTTAATAGCTTCACAAGCAGATCTACATCTTTAATAAAAGGAAAATTAATTTGCAATGAAAGGTTTTTGTATTTGTTTTTTTGTATGTGAATTTCTTCCCCTCAAATAGGACAGTCACCCTGACCTCTTCAGCCCTATTCTATGCAGACAGATAATTCACAGTATGAAGGAGGTACCTGGGGATGAATAGATTATTCAGTTGATTTCATATGGCTACAGAGATGTAACCAGTCTTAATAAATGTACCTGAGTCTTCTATTAGCATTTATTTTATCACTTTACACACACACACAAAAAAACAAAGACTGTAAATAAAAAAGACTGTAAATAAAAAATACTGTAAATAATCTGGGCCAATTGCATGACATTTAGCTTTTTACTAGTCTTTGTAATAATTAACTCTTAAATCAGTATCTGGCCTATTATCCTTCTGCTTTATTATTCACTTGTTTGTTAAGGGACAATGTCAAAATGTAGACCAACTGCCTCATGACAGCATCTTTCAGGTGCGTGTATGAAGGTTGGTCAGATTCAAAAAACTAAAATGTTATGGATTTTTTTTTTTTCATGTTCTAAACATGATGCTTTTTCATGCCACAGAATCTCAGGGTAGTTAACCAGAGTATTAATCTGATTTGCAGAATAGATTTTTTCATCCACTGAAATGGGGGAAAACAAAATCATAAATTTCTGTGGAAAATTAAGGATATTATAAACTGATGAAATTAATAGCAAAATAGGTTTGAATTCTAAAATAAAGTAACTAGTCACAAACATTTCCCCAGGAGATACACTGAAAGTAGAGGGCATTAATATTAGCTTGAGACCAGTAGAGTTAAATAGATGATTCAAAATTAACTTTACCCTATTACATCAGTGTGGCTAGTGGTACCTATTCCATCCAACCTAATTAATACTGCAGAACACAATAATTGTTATCAGTGTGTATTTCTGCAAAGTGCTGTGCACCCAAAATAGTATACATGGAAAGAGAACTGGGAAAATTGTACTCTTTGTTTCTTATATTAAGAAAGAGAGTTGCAAATATTGCTAGACCCGAGTATGTATTTCAGAATCAAGGTGCCCTGAAAATGAGAGTTACTGCTGTCTTCTTGATATACAACAAAGGGGAAGGAGCACAAGCCTGGAAATGGACCATCAAGGAAAAAATTACATCTTCATATATATGAAAAGGGAGAAATCCAGAGACAATCAGTATATTATCAATGAGAAATGTTTCTAACCTTAACTATTTCTTCCACAAAGCATTAGGTTTTTCTAATCTGAAAAATGATTTAACATACTAAATACCCAGTCATACATGAGAAGTTTCACTGCTGCCAGACACATCTTCCTGGTATTGCTTACCATGTGTTACCTGGATTTGTGCTCTACGCCCTAGATTGACAAGTAGGAACAGCTAGCTAGTAGGAATATTCTGTTACTGTCATGTTAGTGGTTTTTTTTTTTTTTTTAAATGCAGCCCAACTTAATTTTATGGACAGTTTGCTGAAGTTTATTTTAAGGGTTGGCAATGCAACTTATAATTCTGATCAATTATAATTTATTTGATTATTCTATATTACCATTATTCTCTAGTTGTATTGACGCTTAAAGTCATTTAGAGAGAAAACTTTATCCTGGACTGGAGATGTTAGCTGCCAGTCTTTGAATATACTTCTCCTTGAAACAGAGTTACCTGGTAACTTCTGAGAGCCAAACAGCTGGAGTTGGATGACATTAAAAATGTTAAATATAATGAAACATTTACATGTGCTTCTTATAATTATTGGACCAAGAAATAGCTTTAAGCTTTCAACCTCATGACAGCTTTCTAATAAAGTATATTTGGCATTTAGAGAGGGTTAAAAGTAATTTGTTTATTTAACTTAAATAATAATAATAATAAAATCCATTACAGATAAAGACTACAAGGTCTCTCTGTAGATCTGAACTTGACATGCTAGGCTGTTGTTAGGTTTATTGCAGCATTTTAGTCTCCAAACCAAGGGTGCTAGCACTATTTTTAGTGCTGTTCCCTGTGTTGCTCTTTGGTTTTGAGTTATTCAGAAACAGAGAAGCCTCACATGCTATGATTATTGTGGCTTTTATTCTCTACTGCATCTTCTATATTGACACTCTAAGAAGACTTCAGATAGAGTATTTCAGGTTCCTGTCTGCTGCAATCAGACAAGAACCTAAGCAACTACACACATTTTCAGGCAGTTCCTTAAAGTATTTCATGCAGTGGGTAACTGCAAAATGAGGTGGGTAACATTTGTACATCCAAGATCAGTGCTGACCACAAGGACATCGCACAGTCTACAGACATGTAGTGAGAGTAGATGAACACAAAATCAAGTTATAAAATCGTTACATTATGAGCTGTATTCTGGAAGCAGATTGGAGGCATGATCTTCTTCCAAATACTGAAAAATTTAAGTGGAAGAAAACAAAACAAAGAAACAGGTTCCCCTTACTCCTTATAATTCAGCCAGTGCATAGCCAGAGCTACATGGCACAAAGCCCTGTTCCACATATGCTGGATTTTAACCTGCCATCCTTTACATCAAACCTTTAACTTCTGGTATTTTTTCTACTTTTGCTCAGAATAGCAAGGTCCCTGACAGTGAACAGAGAGGACTGTCTCTTTCAAAACAAAAACGTAAATATTTTAGATTAAACATCTTAGTCTGAAAAATAATTTTAACTTTTAAATCAGCTGCTCTTTTAAAACATGTATATTAAAAACACATGCATTGCTCTTCTTTTTCCTTTTGATTTTTTTTTTTAAAGTTTCAGAGGACAACTTGTTCATCAGTATCTAAAATAATATTAATAAGACTATGGAAAGAAAGACATTATTGATAGAATACACAGTATACCTTTACTGTTCAAAGCAGGATGAGGTTCTGTAATTCTTTCTCAGTATTACTGCCTTACTTCAGCATATACAGATGTTGGAAAACATGGTGTATTGCACACTCAATCTATGTATTATTTTTAATAATGTGTGTTTTCATGATTCTTTCTATCTGTTACTAATAACTTTCTCCTTTTAAAAACAGAATTTCTATTGATTTTTAAAAGTTCCATGATATAAAAGCTCAAGTTCCTTGAGTAAAAGCTTTATGACTGCATTCTTATGGCTTATGATTAATGATTTAGCCACTAGTTAGTGTATGGAATCTGTTCTTACTGCTCATTTCTGTGTGGTGGCAAGATGTTTCAGTGGAGTAGTACCATTAAAAAAAAAAAAAAAAAAAAAAAAAAAAAAAAACACTTGCCAATGACAAAAAGAAGAAATTGATACATGTGGTTGAAACTTGCCTAGCTGAAGTGAAGTTTATCATGAGAAAATTTCCCTTCAAGGTAGGTGGTCTTTCTAGTAAAGAAATGTAAAAAAATTAACTTAAACTCAGTTGTAGTCATCAGCACCTTTTTGCCAGGCTTTCCATGTTGCACTTTACTTAGATCTTCTAAATTCTCTTTCATATCAATCACATTTCTCTTTCAGCTCCATGATCTCTGTTATTAGTAATGTTTCCAGTACTTCTTTTGAAAGAAAATAATAAAGAAAGAAAGTGAAAAATATCGGGGAAAAAAAAAATCCTTCCTGCTCCTTCTATTCCTTTCATGACTGCTTTCTATAACAGTTTATACCCTAAATCTCTTCCTTCCTGAGAAAACCTGCTCTGCTCTATTTTTCCTCTTCATTTTGTTGCTTATTGGACAGCAGCATCCAAATCATCAGAACAGACACTTTTATCCTGTTGTTAAATGACACGAGATTATAGAGCTAGGCAATGACCTTTGAAGAATTCATTTGGCATCATAAGGACAGGAAATCTGGGTACTGCTGTAGTACAAGAGTGTGACAGGGCTTCCTGGTAAGAGAGGGCCACTGTGGCCTGCTAGTCTTGGCTTCTTAGTCATTCCAAGAGATCCTTAGCTTCTAGAGATAAACTCCTTAGCTTGCTTTGTAAACAAATTCTCTTTAACTTCATCTCCTATTTCTTCTCAATAAAGTAATTCTGAAATATTCTGTAGAAAAGGGAGCCATCCTTAAGTAACTGTTAGGACGATTAGAAAGCAGGGCTGCTGAGACTAAACAAAGGATCTCTTTTTACCTGTCTCAGTGGACAAGTGTATGAGCTGGCGGGTGCCTTACCATCTTTTCTCTTCAATTTTTATTAGACATTGCAAGAGCAGTTTTTATTCCAATGTAACCAATGTCTTACTGCAATACATGGAAAAGCAAAGAAGACCAAACATTTTCTTACTCTTAAATGTAACAGTGCAATTTGATTAATCAGAAAAGAGATATCAGTGAAGAGTCACTCTCAAACTCTAAGATAAATGATCGGTCTTCCCCCTCTTCCACCTCAGATTAAGTTCTTAAAAGCTCATTACTCTGTCATCTGTGCTGACTCCATAAACAGCCAGGATGTCTAAGGCCTGGGAGGAATTTATTGCTTTAGGTTATTTTACCATAAATTTGCCTTCTGATAAGCTGTGACAGCTTCAGAAGCATAATATGGGGAATGTTTTCTTTGACTGGCAGAATGCTCAGTAGTTAATATACTTGTTCAAAGTACAAATTCATAAAGTTTTTTGCTACCAAATATTTAATCTTAATTTTTTGGCATATATTTAATTTTTTAAAGACTTTGTATTGTTCTCTGTGCTTCTATAAAAATCAGGCATTCTGAATAGTACTTTATGCTCTTAACTATGTTAAAGATCCATTACATTATCATTTAGCTCTCAGATTGGTACTCATCTTTCAATTTGTATTTGATAGACTATCCCCCTCCCCCCCAACCTGTATTGTTTGTATTAAGCTCTTGTTCTAACTGCATAGTTGAGTGATACTTGAATCATCATTCTTTAAAATTAAGCACAAGTTACTGATTTTCCTTAAATGTAGGAGCCTTTCACTGTTGAATGTTTTCATATGTACTTAACATTTTCCTTGCATTTTTAAATATATATTTTAAAATACACATCTGTACAGAACTTATGAGAAAGAAGGTTCGTAGCATTGCTTCTTAAATCAAAGCATAGCTAATTAAGGAGCTGTTGCTCATTATAACTAAAGTTGTCTTGTGCCAGCAAACGAAGGCTTGCTGGGGGTAGGGAGGGCCAGGGGGAGCAGAAAGGCCCCAAACCAACCCCCCTTATGGAGATTTCCCAGTCTTGTTTGCTGTCAGGAGTACCATGGTCAAGCAAACATTGGAGGAGGTTGGAGCTGCAATGTGGGGAGCAGGCAGTTGGCATTAGTACAGTTAGCAGAATTCTCCAGGTGAAGTATCAGTTATTTAGGTTCCAATATATTTGTTCCAGAAACAAGCTATATCACTATCTGTGTATTAATCACTTTTAGCCCATTCCCCTAGAAGGTCACATTTTACAGCACTGGAGCTTGTACTTGTACAAAATATTTCAGTCATTAAAGTTATGCTGTGTATACATTTGTTTCAAACACTTTAAGAAATGTGAGAATATCTGACTGCTGGCTAGACTAATTCTACATAATGAATCTCAGGTAAATATTATGGACTATGGGACACAAAGGGTATGTTTTGATTCTGTGTTGGTAAGTGAATAAGAAGATTATACCTTTTCAACATACCACATGTGGTTTTATGTGCCGCTTATATGAATATTAGTTATATGAGTAATTTTGTGCCTGCTTTTGGAACTCATAACACAATGACCTTTGGCCATGAATGGTTTATAGTTCCTTTTCTTTTTAAGTATGTAATATTAAAGACTGTATTATGCTACTTAAAAAAAAAAAAAANGCTAAATATTTGAAGAACAGCATTCATGTCTAGCAGCAACCACTGAACTAGGGGCATATGTACTTTTCAAGAATGACCTCTAGCTGAAATGAGTCTCAGCCTTGAACTTTTCTTAAAACAAAAATATGCCTTTGTCTTAATCTTGCAGGTCTTTCACTTTTGTGTGCACATATGTGCAGTGTAAAAGACAGTGCTGCACACAATTACGGCTCATGTTGAACAGATTGTTGTGCATGGTAAGCATGATGTTACCTTATTGACTGTTTGATTATTTTTAAAATTTTTTTTTCCTTCAATACAGTTGAGTCTAGAAGTCACTTAGTCCTGAATTAAAGGTTCCATTTCTATTAGTCTAACACATCTTTACAGCTGCTGAAAAAATTAGTAATGCTGTAGTCATGAGGCTTTCATATCACTGGTCCAACATATCACTTATATCTCAGCTCTTGCTCTGATTTTGCATATATTTTGAAACATTTAACTTCACTATTGAAAACAACCTATGTTTTTTCAGCATTTTTATACCTGTTGTTTTGCTCCAGTCAATATAATGCACACTGTGTCTGTTAGACTACACTGTAAGAGCGATTTAGAAAGGTCATAAAAAAATAGCGCTTCTTTTTCTGCTTTCATCTTGGTTAACTAGAGTATTCTTTCTTTAAAATGAAATCTGTCTTTCTGTAACTGACATGGAACAACCTGGCATTAGTAAGGGACCACCAAAAGTTGATTTTTAACATAAAACTATTTTTCACACAATATCAAACCAGGTTTTCTGTGCGTCATCTATCCACACATTGCTCTTCTCTCATATCTGGCTTTTAAATATAAAGACCTCTGGGGGAGGGAAAAAAAAAAAATAATAATCAAAATCATATGTTTAGCTCCAAAGATAAAATTAACTGAATATTGTGTACACTGTGCTCATAGTTTATTCAAATTCTCTTGTCTTAGAGAAGTGCCCTTGAAGTAGAACTTCAAGGAGTTCTGTATTAAAAGGAGTAGAGCTGTTATGGAACAAGTGTGTCTAGCTATCAGGGCGTATGACCTAATTTAAAAACAAACAAAACACCTTTACAGTTTTCTTAGAGTTGTTTTGTCAAGTATTTCTCTGAAGGATATTTTTGTTATCTAGTTTTTCTGCTTATTCCTTTGTTTCTGTAGAAACCCATCCAGATACCCAGTGTTCACAGCCCCTACCACTACTTACACCTCTGTTCAGGTACATTCACACATGGTCCTGTTTCCTCACAATATATCCTGTTTTTAAGGTTCAGGAGACAGGTAGTAACAATAGAAAATCCTCAAGACCAGCATAGATGCCTTTTAAGTGCCTATGTGTCACCTCTTATGAAGATGTTCTTCAGGAGCTCCCACTTAGGCAGCACCGCTAGTGTTTCCTAGAGAGAAATTTCTCTGAGCCTCATAATTAGTGTGCACTGTAGGGACATGGCTGCATGCCTTGAGAAGAGGCTCAGCTGTCCTGCTGCACTTCTAGCAAGGACCCCTGGTAGAGAAAATAATCTCTGTAGCATGTGCTTTGAGGGCAGATATGTTTTGTAGACAGCCTGACAGTCTGATTTCGAATGGCCTATGAGTATCAGTATGGAGTCAAAGTGTTGGATATAGGGAAACTTCTATTATTCTTAGTGCTGTCCTATGAAGTAAATCTGGAGTCAGATCTTACAACTGAATACTAAGCAGTGCCTGGTGATCCAATGGGTGATAAAGCTCTGTCTGTCTTATAATCCAAAAGTGTAATGCAATGTAAGTAAGTATACACAAGCTACTTTTCATCAGTTAGCTTCAGCCACAGCTCCAGAGCTTCATCAGAAGAGGTGGAAGTACACCTTATATACTCTAGTTGAACTGAACACTGACGTTATCTTCAGTGCTGTCAGTACCTAAGGAGGAACAATTGAAAATAGGTTGTGTGTCTATGTGATGAAATTATGCTCCCAGTTACAAAA
>VXAL01004910.1:26162-38110 GCA_013399475.1 Chauna torquata
AAAAAAAAAAAAAAAAAAAAAAAGTGAGAAGAAAATAAAGTGTAGCTATATGAAAAAAAAATATATATTATTTTATCATTGCACTGTCACTGCATTTTAAAGTTAACTATCTTGCTGAATTGCAGACAATTAATCCCACATAAACCTGTGAAAATGTGTTCTTATGAAGAAACAGAAGTTATTTTTTCCATCCTCCGTACTACCGAATTGCCCTCACCCCCTACCACGCACACTTGTTTTTACCACTTAGATTCCAATTTTATAAATATTTATTTTAATGACTGGGCATTCCAGGGTTGTACATCTTCTAATCAGTTCAAAGAACATTTGAGGATAACGGTAATATTTTTCAATAGCTTCTTGACACGTATAAACCATCCTGTATTTGTTTATCCTAGGACACAGTGTTGAAAAATGTAATTATTTCTACTACCCTCCAGAGCAGTCTGGTACACTTTCATTACCAGACTGCTACAACAATGGCCTAACAGCATCCTTACCAGAAATGTCAATACTATTTAACAGTATCCCTTTTACATTTTATGCCTATAAATTACAATGTCATTCACTATGTAGACTGTACTGCATCAGAGAGTAACTGTAGATTACTACCCGGGCAATAGTCCTCAACAGGCTGACGTCCAGCATCTGAGATGAGAAAGTGGGGACAAAAAGTACGAATAATTTGTCCTCTTTTATTAGTATTTGTTCTCTCTTATTAATAGTTGTAAGAGATCAGAAAGTCCCTGAAACTGAGTTTAAGAAAAGTTGAAACTCTGACTGAAGGAAGAGGGAAGAAAAAGAAGAAAATTTCTCTTTAGCATTTTTATGGAAATATCAAAATAAAAGACAAAAAAAAATGCAAGGAACTCCTTGGCAGATGCCAAGTACTGAGTGCTGAGGAGATGCCAAATACTTACCAGTAATAGAAGTCTTGGACTTTATTCACTGACTTGTACCACCCACAAGGAACTTACCTTCTTTCACTCAGAACAGACAGAATCTTCAATGGAGAAATGCAATGAAAGGGCTCAGGTCTTTCAGCTGGAACACTAGAAGTTTCAGAAATCACTGTCCTGAGATCAGTCAGTCTTATCCGTTAGAGAAAATGAAAGATCTTTCTGGCACAGGAAAATGGAAATTTGCTGTTGCCTTTAGGCAAAAGAGGTTTGTTTCTTAATGGCAAAAATAATCTTTTTGTTTGTTGGTTTATGTTCTAGATTTTGACTAAGTTCTCGAATATCATAATAGAAAGTGTTTTTAAACTTTTTGCATTATACTTCATCAGTCTGTCTCCAATATCAGGAAAAAAAATCCAAAGTGTCATTAGTAAAAAATAGATATTTTTATTTCTTGATTTTTACTTTCTTTCTACATAGATGCAAACGCAAATCCAGAAAAGTACTGAAGCAAAAAAAAAGCTTTAAAAAAAAAAAAAAAGTAAAATCAACCTGAGAAAGCATACAAGTAATATTGAATTCATTCTCTTTAGTTTTTTCAAAAAGATGTAATTGTCAGGAACATACAATGGATATTCAGTGAATAATACTGAGAGTAACTCATTGGACACTGGTTCCATCATTCGAGTGCCATATTTGGTTTGAGTATTATTACCTAACTTTTTTTCTTTGGTGTAAGTTCTCTGACTGTAAAAAATGTGTAAAAGGAAGACCAAAGAAGAGGAGGAATGAATAAGAAAGTGATTTTTTTTTTTTTTTTTCCTCCAGTGAGAACTGGGGAATTGAGATTGGCCTTGTGTTAGGAACTGTCATGGCTTAACCCCACAGGCAGCCAACCACCACACAGCTGTTCACTCACCCCCCTCACAGCCTAGTGGAATGGGGGACAGAATTGGGGGAGGGGGGGGGAGCAAAAGCTTGTGGGCTGAGATAAAGACAATTTAATAGGACAGAAAAGGAAGGGAAAATAATAATGATGATAATAATAAAAGAATATACAAAGCAAATGTTGCGTGATGCATTTGTTCACCACCCATTGACTGATGCCCAGTCTGTCCCCAAGCAGTGGTTCCCCCCTGGCCAGCCCTCCCAGTTTTTATTGTCCTGTGTGATGTCATATGGTATGGGACATCCCTTTGGTCAGTCTGGGTCAGCTGTCCTGGTTCTGTCCCCTCCCAGCTCCTTGTGCACCCCCAGCCTCCTCGCTGGCAGGGCAGCACAAGAAGCTGGAAAGTCCTTAATTAGCATAAGCACTGCTCTGCAGCAACTAAAACATCAGTGTGTTTTAGCATTATTTTTGTCCTAAATCCAAAATATGGCACTTACCAGCTGCTATGAAGAAAATTAACTCTGTCCTAGCTGAAACCAAGACAGGAATATATTCAATATCACAACCAAAGTATGTCTGAGAAATGAAAAAGTACTAAAGGTAGTTTAAAGAAAAAGAACAGACATACATCACTTCGATCTAGCGGACTGTTTAAAGTTGGGATTAAGTAACTGTAAATGAGGGTATCATTTACTAATACACCAGAGAACCACCTAAATTGTATAATCAATTTTTATTCTACAGAAAGTAAATAAATATTCCATCTCATTATTAAAAACCACGGCCCTGTAATTTCTAGAGAATACTTAAGGTTAGTAAATATTGTTTCTCCAAGAACCATTAGCTGTGTAACATCCCTCAGTCACACTCTGACAAATATATCTTGAGTAAAACTGTCAAAAAATTGCAGAAAAGTAACAACACGTTTTGTAATATCCTTCATTTTCTAAACCTTGCCTGAATTTATGACAGTAAATGCATATATTTATCAAATTGGCAGACACTGAGAGTACTTTAAAAGAATGTTCTCTCCCATAGTTTTTGAAAGCTTCAAAGTGATCTGTAATAGCTGGTGTGCAGTTAGTCAAATGAACAGTAGACTCATTGCTGTAGTGCATCTGCAAGGAAGGAGCAGCAAATACATATGAATATGTTAATCACTACTTTACAAGGAATTGAAACATCGGATTTTATATTTTGACAAGTTATTATAAAAAAGTGACAAAGGTGCCACTAAATTCTGTGTTTCTCCTTTGAGACCATAAAAATTGCAACCTGTTTAGTTTATTTTGTAATGGCAGTATCAACTGTTTACATTTTTATCTTAATTAAGTTTTGTTTTGCTGACACACTATTAGGAGATTCAGCTGAGTAGAACTGGATTTTGTGGGTTTGGTTGTTGGTTTTTTTTTTTCTTTGTCCTGGATAGGGTCACTTTATTTTTATATTTATTTATTTATTTATTTTAATTCATTCCACAAGACTAAGATCTAGAAACAAAAGCAGAATTTCACCTCTAATTTTTTTTTTTTTCCTGCTGTCTTTTCTGTTTACAAGGTATAACAGATAGGTGGAAGGGCAAATAGATAAGCAGCATTGTAGATGGCTGTTCAATCCTTTCTTTTACCAAAATGTTATAAGATATTAAATAATTGTTATATTTTACCAATTGTGTTTACTTAACACTGTTAAAAACAAGCAAAACAACACAAACAATCAAAAAAAAACCACAACCCACCAAACAAACAAACAGAAGCAAAAACTGATATTTGAGAAGCACCAAAAATACCTGAACACGAATTATGAAAGGAGATAGGGAAAGAAAAGACATGAGAGAACATAAGTGAACAAAGATGAGGAATTAAGAAGAAAGAACAGAGACAGCATCTTGTCAGAGCAGTAACTAGTGTTTAAAAACACGTTGAAATTATAAGTCCATTGATATCAAAATAGAAGGATCACGGAAAAGTGAAAGAAGCTGATATTTTTGTAAAACTTTGTTTTTTGTCAGTTACATTAAAGGTGAAACTGCTTTAATTTAGAACTGATATGAGGAGAATATGGATTTAAATCTAGAAACATTTTGGATGTGTCTGTATTTCATGAAGGAACATATTGTAAAGACACTTAAGTTATTGCTGGCCCAAGCTGGTACATGTACATGATTCAGTTAGCACCATGCAAAGATATTTTATATCCGCGTTTGTTTAACCCAGAAATCAAACCATGAAGCCCGTTAAACCAGATCAAGTGTTTCCACAGTCACATCTAAGGTAATATTCCTTCTGGCTACAAAAAGACCAAGAGTATTCTAGAGTACCATAAATAAAGTATTTTTAGTTCAGGGGAAGAAGTAGTATTGTTCTGGTTAATTTAGGAAAAGAGATCAAAAAGACTTACCTTCCTTAGATACCAGTCAAAGATTTGATAGCATTTTGTAAGTACATAAATATGAGAAGAATTTAAAGGATATGTTATTACAGTATCATATTGTTATAAACATAGTCAACATTTCAGTTGAAAATTAGAAAAAAAAGGACTGTAATCTTCCAAATAATGAAGATTTGGAACCATCTGTCAAGTAAAACAATAGGACAAGTAACCTTACTTGTTTTAGGGAAAAGATTGGCATGTTTATGAGCAAGACTGTAGAGTTGGAAAGATATGCCTGTGTTGTGAGTCTTTAGATATTTTATCTGTTGTTATCTCCATGGGCGATCAAAAACAAAGAAGAGGATATACTTTTGTTTTCACCACTTGTATACCATCCCTATGCTTCAGGGCTTTTATTAGTCACCAGCTGAAGCTAGGAAAGATATTTTTCTCCCTTCATGCACAATTTAGTTTAAAAGCGTGTTCTGCAACACTTAAGACTGTCTAGACTAAAAACGAGATATGTGACAGAAGGATTCATATACATTCAGAATGATACTGAATCTCTCAGACATCTGATATATTCTATGTAATAGGTTCAAGTAATCTTTTTAGGATTTGTGGTTCATGGTTTGGAAATACTGTGATGAAAACAACAAAGTAAGATGATTATTGCTTTGGTGCCTGAATTTGTGAACAAGGATCAATAACCCTAGTGGGGTCTTCCAGTTTTGCGTTTCCAAATCAGATGTAATACTGACTGGTTATACTGCTTTTGGGTCTGGAGCTGGCACTTTCACTGTTATGTTGAACACTGAGGCAACCTCGTTTTACCGTGCCACTTTTCTGTATGAAAATCTAGGTTTTATTTCTGGTGACAACCAGCAGGGTAAGATGATGCCTGCAATGGCAAACCAATAGACATATACTTCTAATTCTAAACTGATAAACTCTTTTAAGTCCTATAGTATAGATATAGCTTAAGGTTGTTTTCTGCCTCTGTGCAGAGTAACTAAATGTTAAAATTGTGTAGAATCTGAAGTGATACGGAAGCTAGAGAAGGACTCTCAAACTTACAATTTTTCCTGCTTATCTCAGGATGGATTCCTGAAGTCAGCAATCTGAAAAAGGCCATAAAAGTAACACAGAATTCAGTTTTTCAGAAATTGGTTGTAAGTTTTATCCATTGTCTCATCAATTTTGATACCTTTTGGGGATGCAAAAGACTTTTTTGATTACTCCTCCATTATGCGTGAAGCAAGGGCCTGAATCCAGAACACACACTATGGCGCAATGTTTAATCATCAAGAGGCTGGGTATTCTTGGATGTGTGCCAGTCTTTTAGAAAGCATTATAAAGTTACAAGCAGTTCTTTTAAATAGATTGCCCTGGTTCTGGGACAAGAATGGTAGGTAATGATCTGTAGAATATACCTTGGCAGTGCTGTCTTTATGGATGCCTTCAGAATATGATACAGGAAGAACACAATGACACTAAGAACAACAGTCTCTGAAATACTGAGAGATGGATAAGCTTTCCTATTACAAGCAAACTGCTGCAAACAGAATTAGGAAGAGGATCTTAGCATATCTGGAAATATCACCTAATATTTTATTTAGCTCATAAAAGAAAGTTTAATTTCTCTGTGCAAGGCAGTGGTTAGACTTCACTTGGAAAAGTCAGGCCAACCTTTCTTGAAGTGAAAGATAATAGCTGCTACAAGGCAGAGAGACAGCCTATTCATGAAGGGATGTTAGAAGTGCTTGGCGGATTTAAGCAAAGGCTGAAGAACTAGCTAAACACTGGCTGAAGAAGAAGTTGAGTGCTTTCTGTAAACCTGTGGAATAGGTAGAAGAGAGACTAATACTAAGGACAGGAAGGAGATGTTCGAACTAAAAAAAGTTGTCAGAGCAAAATGACAACTATTCCTGGCCCAGGTTGGTACATGTACATGATTCAGTGAGCATCATGCAAAGATACTGGTTTAACCTGGAAATCAAACCAATCAAATCATAATTTATACAATTAGCAGCATGCTCTTGCCACAAAGAGGGCTAATAGCATTAGGCAAAGTTTTGCCACCAGTTCAAAGGAGATGATCCTTCCTGTCTGCTCAGCACTGATGAGGCCACACCTGGAGTACTGTGTCCAGTTCTGGGCTCCTAGGTACAAGAGAGATGTGAAGCTATTGGATAAAGCCCAGTAACAGACCAAGAAAATGATTAAGGGACTAGAGCATCTCTTTTATGAGGGAAGGTTCAGAGGGCTGGGACTGTTGAGCCTGCAGAAGAGAGGGTTCAAGCGACTGATGTATAAAATACCTGAAGGGAGGTATTTTATCCTCCTCTGTTATTAACATTTTCCATATACTGAATATTAAGTGTTATTTAGCTCAGGCTAGAGGATCCCACAAGACGATAGGACACCTAAAATTTGGATATAGTACTCAACTTTGAAGTGTGGTTATGAGTTATTTGGATCGAGCCCTTGTTGTCATTGCCATAGATAGCTCTTGATATCCTTTCATTACTTTGTTAGCTTCACAGTATGTTTAGATTCCCTGCTAGCCATGTGCCTGCAAGTATGCCTTAAGGATTATTCTCTCAGGTATGACTTTCCAACATCAATAATTTCCAAAGAGCGTCAACGAGCTTTGCTGAGACTTATGAAGTTAAAATGAGACCTGAGACCTATCATAAGTAATGTCACAAGACTCTGAATTTCCCACTCTAACTGATATTTTTGAATCTTTGTCCATTAGGTAAATTAAAATATGGTGCTGTATACCGATAACTTTTTTTTGTCATAACTATTGAAAAATAGCTTAATAAACATATGATATAAAGCAGCCACCTAAAGGAAGATTTAAGAAACTGAAATGTGTAAGTAACGTAGAATCTAAATCCTTTTTCATAAAAATGAAGTTGAAATTAAGATCTACGAGCTACTAAGCTTGTTTTTTTCCTCCTGAACTCTGTTTCATTTCTAGAATAGGCATGCACGTTTGCATTTCAGACATTGACAAGTATGTAATTCATTTGCCTATGTTCTTCTCCTGGAATGGCCAGCATAGTCCAAGGACTGGAACTGTTTTTGTTTGTATTAGTGCTCCAGGTGGTCCTTAAATGAAAGGGAATTATACCTGATAACAATTTTGTACATGGTATCTAAATTTAAGAATGTCCTTTTTTTTTTTTTTTTTTCCCTAAAATTAGAAAGCACACAGTTTTTACTGAGGATTGGGAATATTTTTTTTTTAAATATCTTAATCTGCCACTGCTAAAATGGAAACTTTGTCTATAGTATTTTGCTTTGCTTCCTTAAATATGTATTTATATTATCCTAATGACCAGATAACTTAATTGTCAGAAAAGACTCATATAGCTTCATAATATTAGCTCTTTACTAGAACCAAGAAAATATATGACTGACAAAAGAAAGCATTTCATAAGTTAAAAGAAAAAGAATACAATTAGTGAGTTACATTTATAAAAATCCAGTTCTCTTTATTTATAGTATTCACTACTGAATTAGGTTGACAAAATGTCATAATTCAATTCATCGTAGAATTGTTCTGTGAACTTAAACAGTAATTAACTTACATATTTTTATGTTGAGTTTTTATAAATTTATAAAAAGAAGTATAAAAACTATGTTGGGAGATTGATCAAAGGAAATCTGAGAGCCTTTAAAGGGAAAGCTGATTTAGCTGCTAATCGGGGATATATTTCTTCTGTCAAATTAGCATACTTCAGGAATACAGGTAGCAGGTCTCTTGTCTTGATAACAGAAATCTTCCAAATATGTGACAGGCTATTCACAACAGAAATCAGTATAGTGTACTTGCAGCTATGCTTTATTTAATGGTACGTTTTAAACTAAACAAATCTATGGAACAAAACACATTTTTTTTTTTTTTTTTTGTCTCTGGAAAACATTATAACTCATGCAAAATGGTAGAAATAAGCATTCAGTAAGGTAATGTATGCTGCTGAAGCATATGCTTTCATTAAAAGACAGAGCACCCTGTGGATCCAATCCCAAGGAACTTCAAACACTTTTTTTTCTAAAGTAACTTTAGGCAATATTGAGAAAATCACCCTCACACAGTTCAAAGGAACTTTGCTTATACTTTTTAGACTGAGTAGAACTGAAATATCCATTAATCTTAGATGTAGCAACAGATAAAAACAATGTTATCAGTTTTCTTCTAGTTAGAGACCAGAACTGACAATCATCTTCTCACTTCATTTATTTCTTGACAAAAAGCACAACAAAATTTCATTGGGCATAGTTTTCTAGCACGATGAGTCTAGAAACGTTGGTGCAGTTGAAGCTTTCAGTTCTGTATTCATAGTAAGTTAGTTTTCTGGTTCCTAAGGAAGAGCTTAGTATATGTACTTGGTGGGTTTACCTTGGCTAAAGGACAAGCTCCCACTCAGCCACTTGCTCGCTCCCTGCTGCTTGACAGGGCAGTGGGGGAAGACAGGATGAGAAGACTTGGAGGTAGAAATAGAGACAAGGAGATCACTTACTGTCACAGGCAAAACAGACACGACTTGGATAAAGTTAATTTGATTTATTGCCAATTAAATTAGATTTATGTGGTGAGAAATAAAACAAACAAAAAACATTTAAACAGTACCTTTTTTCCTCTCTCTCCGAGGTTCAAGTTTACACCTTTGCCTCAACTCCTCTTCCTCCCCCCCTCCCCATCCTGCCTCAGAGCAGCACAGGGAGAATGGGGGTTGGGGTCAATCCATGACAGCTCCTCTCTGCCACTCTATCCTCTTCACACTTCTCTCTTGCTCCATTGTCAATCCTTTCACGGGCCACACACAGCACCTTCGGAAATAGCCACCGGTTCTGGCACAGGATCATCTCCACAGACTGCAGGGTACTATCTGCTCCACCGTGGTCTCTTTAGGGGCTGCAGGAGAATCTCTGCTCCAGCACCTGGAGCATCACTTCCTCCTCTCCTTCTATGACCTTGCAGTTCTCTCTGTTTTTTCTCACTCTTTTTTGTTCCCTCTTCCTCTGCCTGTCCAGCTTTTTCTGGCCTTCCTTAAGTATGTTACCCTGAGCCACCACCACCTTGGCAGGTGGGCCCAGCCTTGCAGCTATTCAGCCCTGGTGAGGCCACACCTGGAGTATTGTGTCCAGTTCTGGGCTCCCCAGTACAAGAAGGACATCGAACTACTGGAGAGAGTTCAGAGGAGGGCTACTAAGATGACTAGAGGACTGGAGCACCTGTCATATGAGGATAGGCTGAAAGAGCTGGGCCTGTTTAGCCTGGAAAAGAGAAGGCTGAGGGGAGACCTCATTAATGTATATAAGCATCTGAGGGGAGGATGTTGAGAGGATGGAGCCGGTCTCTTCTCAGTTGTGCCCAGCGACAGAACGAGAGGCAACAGGCACAAGCTGAAACACAGGAGGTTCCGGCTCAACATGAGGGGGCACTTCTTTACTGTGAGGGTGACAGATCACTGGAACAGGTTTCCCAGAGAGGTTGTGGAGTCTGCTTCTCTGGAGATAAGCATTCAGCCTGCCTGGATGCCATCCTGCGCAACATGCTTTAGGTGATCCTGCTTGGCAGGGGGGTTGGACTAGATGATCTTCAGAGGTCCCTTCCAACCCTGCCCATTCTGTGATTCTGTGGCCTGTTGGAGCTGGCTGGAACTTGCTGTGTCTCTCTGCATTGAGACCTTCCTGCAGCTTCCTGCCACTGCTGTCAATGCCTGGGCACCTACACCCAATACCTGTAAGACATTGCAGTTTTAGAAAAAAGAATGTACTAATTTATCCATTATTTTTTTTTTTTAAAAAGTATTTCTTTCAATGTTTTCTTGTAGGATTGATAATGCCAAACCTAACCACAGTGTGTATTATCTCACAGCATTAGAAATAGGAGTTGTTTGTGTTGATGGCAAATTCAGGTCATTAATAAAAAAAATTAGGAAATTTGAACTATTTTCTTTCTTTCATCTGAACATCAGTTTTCATGGGGCAATTCTTTCAGAAACCTCTATTTGCTCTCATAAGTTAAATACGCTGAGTTCGTCAGGTACAGGAAACACCCACAGATAAAGGATCAAACTGTTTCTGTAGGAGTTCAGATCATGGGCAAGAAAAAATATGCATGTGCACTAAAGCTGTTTGTCAATACAATAGGCTTCAGTGAGACAATGAATAGTTAAGAACCAACACTTTTCCAGAGGAGACTCTTCCTGAGGCTGAGCAAAATTACAGCATAAATGCAGTGCTCAGGGCTAGCTAACAGGAAAGTAGTCAGACAAACCAGACAAACTGGGGACCTCGATCAGTGAGTGTTAAAACATTCACATTAATCTGAACTGGTTGCAGAATTACCCCATGCTTTGTTGGGTCTGCAGCTACCTCAGCACTTTCCACAAGCCAGTCAGCTGGTGGCTATGTTAGTTGCTTGGTTGGTAAGTTGCCTTACTGAGACTTCATATAAGAGGATTTTATTATCTCATACTTTTTATCGTGTCTCTAGGCTGCATTCCCGAAGACTTGACTTTGATCTGTCTTGTTTAATTCTGGTCCTGAATTCCATCCTGTGGTTTGCATTTTTTCGGTTTCCTGATGTTTCCCTGGCTACTGGTAATTGACTTCCTCTACATGCTGGTGCTAAGCTCCTTTTTACTTTCTCAACCTTGCTTTTGCACAGCGTATAGTATCAGGTGCTGTGTTGCATTGCTGATGTTTCCAGTACCCCTCTGCAATGTGTTTTCCACAGAATACGGGGTGGGGGGGTGGGTATGAAAAGATATGACTACGTAAAATTTTGGGTCAAAATTACTCATCTATATGTTGATAATACCTGATGGAGATTAAAGAACCAGCTGTGGAAATGACAAAATTCTTACAACTAATTAAACCCAACTGAACTTTGGCCACAATTTTTATTTTACACATAACTGTGGGAGTGGAAGCTAGAACTACTAGGGTGAAAGTTTTTTACTGTGGGGATTCTCTACATCTCTTGCTGTTGGACGTGAAGGCTGTGAAGTCAAATCAGGCAAATGTTAGAAGCTTGCAAAAAACTTGCAAGCAGTCAAACTATATACCTCTATGATAGTTGGTAACTCAAACAGAATAATTTTGTATTTTTGAATGAAATTGGAATATTTGTGTGAACTAAACCCACTGAATTAAGCCAAGATTGGATACTTTTCCTAATCAAGATTGGGGAAAAGATCCTAAAGCTGAAACAGTCTGTGGAAATTTATATCAGAGCCTGCTGAACAGCAAATCAAACTGTTATTGTAATAGTCTTTTCTGACATTAATTTCCAGAAGAAACTCTCTAATGAGTTTGTGGAATTACTCATTACCAAAATAGACAGTAGGTTTTGTAGACAGGATTTATGTATCTGTGCTTTTACTCTCCTTATTTCTAACTTAGAACCCTGAAACTTCATTGGCATTAATTACACTGTAAGTGTGTGCTACTTAGCTGAAATAATTCTTCTATTTGTAGTATATTATCTCAATTAAATCAAAGACACTAGGGCTGGAGGAAGTGATGTTCTGTTGTACTTTTCTGTTCCCCAAAAGACATCAAAGAATTCTTTCTAAGCTTTAAGGCATAAGTTTAAACAGGGAAAATGTATTATTCCAGGTAAGAAACCCAATTCTTACAGTGTTGCTTGCTGATAAATTCGTTCCCAGGGAAGAACTAGGAGAGCAGGAGAAAAAAAGAAGTCCACAAAACCCATTCTAAATAAGACTAGGGTATCACAGCTAAAGATTAAAAAAAAAAAA
>VXAL01004910.1:38120-53319 GCA_013399475.1 Chauna torquata
AAAAAAAAAAAAAAAAAAAAGTATGATGTTAAGCACACAGTACTGTGCTTAAATAAGCAGGAGTGTCATCCACAAAAACCCAGGTTTCATATCACGATAACACTGACTTGGAGAAAAATCCTTCTTTTGTTTTTACTAACACCAAATATCTTAACCTATTAAAATAATTTGATAATGTTATCCTATCAGGATATGTTAGATATATATATGTGAGCTAATTTGCAGTTAAACTTTTTTTCATACATTTACTCTTGGAAAGAACTGACTACTTCTTGCATATGATATTTCCTATCATTTTATTGTTTACTAGCATGTCTAAAGTTACACTGGAAGTGAAAACAGCTGTCTAGAATTTTTACTAGTGTTTGTTTGCTACCCTCTTATCATCTTGGTCTTATTGTTAAGTTATCCTTTTTTCTCACAGATGGATTAATCTTGATAAAAATCTTGCAAAGATGTCCTCTTAAATGCAGAGCAATTCATTCACATTCAACTTGTGGCAGAAATCAGGCTAGTCCTTGCTCATTCCCACTATAAAGGTAAGTGACTAAAAACTGCCTATGTTCACCACTTATCATCCTGGGATAATAGATGGTCATTAACTTGGATTTTGGATGTGCTAAAAGTGACCAAATTTGTCTGTGATTCAATATGTTTGATTAAAATTAAATTTTCAAGTTTCAGCAATATCCACTTCTAAGGATGATTGTACAGTTCTTCAGCATTCAGAGTAGTTGATTTGGTATATAAAGAAATGTACTGTGTCATGTAAATAGAGAAAAAAAAAAAAGATTTTTTTTTTTTTTGACTCTCTCTGTTCATTGTGGATTCTAATTCTTCATCTATATCATGGGACATTTACCTTCCAGAGATATTATGAATTTTTAATTAAAAATATTAGAAAACCCACTGAAAGCCTTGGATAATAACTGGTGGGAATGGAGTATCAGATATGTTTGTTTTGTTTTGTTTTAATGTATATCCCATAACTAAAAGATGAGAAATAGGAAAATTTTCTGTAGATATCTGGTAAAGGAAAAATAACACTTAAAATAGCTTCTAAAGCCAACTTGCTTTGGAGGGAAAAGCAAGCTGTCACCTACTTACAGTGATTTTAGGTAGGATTTAAGTTTCCATGGAATACAAAAGAATTTAGATTTTCCATATTAGCAAGTTCTATTCTATGACATGGTATTTTAAGATGAGAGTGAGTATGAATCTAGGCTGTCTCTTGCTGAGATAGTTTTTTATCTGTGGTAGCGTTCAATGCCTCCAGCTATTTATTCAACATAATTACATTAACTTCTAGGAACAGCAAGATTAGTTAGATTGACTGGTCTGTGGGGGTGAGGGGTAGCTTTGTGCTCAACTATGATTTAACTAAGGGCTTCGTTCATAAACTAATTAATCACCATTTAGACACATTTCCTGCAGCTCTGTTTTAAGAAGTAGTACAGAATGAATTTTTATTCTATTGCTGTGCATTGCTCCCATTTATTTATTTATTTTGTCCATTTTAGAAATTGCTTCAGTTCAGGTTCTGAGATTGTTCTAAGAGGAAGCAATTACAGTACGCCCCTGCAGATCAGGATTGGAAAGCCACTTGTGTTCAAGATGCACTTGATTTCAGTGTTATGTAGACTTGGATTTCTTGTTGTTCCTACTTCTTTGCTCTCTACAAGGCACTCTCGAGTGCCATAATTGCTTGTGTTGCACCTATTCACTTTTAATAGGATACCATGGTGCAACTGCCAAAGTCAGGAAATGGAAAGGCTGAACAGGCCTTGCAGAAACTTTAAAGACAAGTATTAGATGCAGGGGCTCTTTCTAGTCTATAAATGTCACAAGAAATAGGATCTGTTGCCTTGAGAGAAGTCTAGGAGTTGCCCTAAAGACAATTAATACAACCTAGGGAGCTTCTGCCTCTTGCTGAAGTAGTTTACATCGGCTCAAATGCTTGGCCGTAAAAGGTCTCTTCCACTGACATCACTTGCCAATTCTAAGAATTATCAAAGGATGTTTTTGTATTTAATCAGGAGCAGAGAAATACTGCTTTTTAACAAGGGCCAGTGATTTCTCTACACAGAACAAAGATTCAGGTATGGACTGTATATGTTCAGAACTAGGCTAGCAAAACAGCAATCAATGTGAAAATATGTCTGACCTCAACAGGAGCTTGGATTTTACCTCCAAATAGTGAGAATGGCACCACATCACGGAAATAAGTAGAAAGTCACCCTGACTGCTATTTTAGTTGCAATAGAAATGTTTTGAAAACACTGCATTTAGGATGTGTATCAAGCACACAGAACACACAGTAGGCAGGACCCTATGTCCATGAGGATTGACTAAGAATGGAAGAATCAGAACCTTGTAAGTAGAAAATGTAGATTCAGAAGCTTGTAATGTTTGGTCTGAGGAAACTTTGCCTACAGTCTTTAGTGGAACTGCATGCACGAGGAAGATTGGTAAAGTTTAGGTTGCTAGATGATCTGCCCTGAGCAAGAGACACTTGTTTGTGATGCCGGAGACCATGTGAGGATAGTGTTGGGAATGTAAATAGACTACTTAAGGGAAAAAAAAAAAAATCAACAGTAATTTCAGGTAGCCAGACCAACCGGGCAGCAGTCTAGATCCATGAGAACATCAGGACAAACCCAGGTAGCTCTTGCCATAGTTAGGTTTGCCACACCCAAAATCTGACCTATTATCATTGTAACAGGTTAAATAGTAAATAAATATCTGACTTGTAGTTTTGGAGAGCGTTAGGAAAATCTTAAATGTCTTCTCAACATAAGGTGTGAATGTATAGTAGAACATGAAACTGGGTAGATAAATGAGTATTGAATTGCCTACATTTACCCTTTACAGAGGGAAATTTTTACTAAGCTCTGACATGCACTTCTAAACAGCTAGGTTGCTATACAGATGAATCATGTAACAGCACAATCAGACTAGTGTTGTTGGGTTTTTTGTTTGTTAGTTTTGTTTTGTATTTTAATATTTCAAAATATTAACTTCAGTAAAGGTTTTTCATGCCGCAAACACTCTTTCAAAATATTATGTGGAAAACTAAGTAAGTCATCACCCTGGGTTTCATCCTTCTTTCACTTACACAAGACAAAAGTTTTGAAATGACTTTCAACAGGAGTTGGATTTAACATTTCAGATGCCTACCCACACAAAACTAAAACACTAAGTCTTCTCAGACCTTCCCCATCCTTAGTAAGTAAGGATTTTAAAAACTCTAACATCTGTTTGATATAGTACTATAATACTTGCCTGAAGCCTTGCCATGATTTATTTTGGAAGTATTTTCTTGTAGTTCTAATGCAGAAGTGGTAGGTCAGTCAATCAGGGTGTGTTTCCAGCAATCCTGTTAGGAAAAACAGTGTCCTGTAACATTTCATTTCTTGTCAACATCAGGAAAAAAAGTGATAATGATTACTTCTCTGGTGTTTTTTACACACATATTAACAGATTTGCTTTCTGGTCTAGACTGAAAATGAAGTATTTGCACCTTGTGCTGAAAACATGAATGTCTTCATGATGTAAACGTAAGGGTACAGCTCAGAAAAGAGTTCCTGGAGCATAATATTTTGAGTGAGATCGTAGAGGCATATTTTAGCCCTTGCATTAGAAGCACTATGTTGTACTGTTGTGGATGTGACTGTCTTTGCCTTTTTTGTTTGTTTGTTTGTTTTGTTTTATTTTGTTTTGTTTTGTTTTGTTATAGAAAGCAGAGTTATTTAGATATCTTTTACTCCTATAGAAGGGAAAAAGGGCATGGAATCAAAATGTAAGCTCTTGTTCTAATGTTCATCTGCAGTATGGATGGACTTTAAAGCTACAACTGAACAAAACCTTGACCCTCAGTTTTCTTACACTAAAAAAAGTTATTAATAAGTAATGAGAATAAAAGGAATTTTCCATTAAAAAAAAATGATAATGAAGGTGTTAAAAGGTATCAAATATTAACATTAGTGGGAGGACAATTGTTTTGTTTGACACAAAGGAGACAACCTTGTGAGAAAGGGGAGGGAAGGGAAGGAAAAAGGGAAGGGAAGGGAAGGGGAGTGAGGGCAAGGCAAGGCAAGGCAAGGCAAGGCNAGGGAAGGGAAGGGAAGGGAAGGGAAGGGAAGGGAAGGGAAGGGAAGGGAAGGGAAGGGGCCCTGTGAGCCACTACAAATGGAGATTAAAGTCAAGCTATCATAGCTGAAGTCTGTAACAGACTGGAATGCTATAAGAATTGGATACAAGGGTAACATTTGGGGGATACCCAAGGGTTACCTTCACACCTAACCTTTTGACAGGAGTGTAGCCTGAAATGTTATCCCCCCGAAAACAAACTTTTTAGGAGTCACAGTGATACTGCAGCACCTTATACCTATAGCTGTAATTTGGTAGAGAAGATAGTCATCAGTTCTTCAGAGGTACAGGTTAGAAACTGTACTTATAAGGTGTATTTCACCTTCAGTGATACAGGAAATGTTAGAGGTCTGTGGAAAAGTCTCACGTTGGCAGACAGGAAATAAGAGTGACTATAGAATCTGAAGGGACAAGGAAAAAACTACGCATGACACCCTCTATCTCTAAAACAGCAGGCTGATATGCAGCTTCTAACAAAGACAGTGGGAGAAAAAACACTTAACTGAAGCAAGACTGTGCTTTGTGTAAGCATTTTGCTTACACATTTGTTTCTTTCTCCTGCCTAATTTGTTTTATGAAGTTCTAGGAAGTGAAAATAAGTTAACCCTTTATCTGCCTTTGATATTGGAAATAAATAAATTACATGCACAGAGTGCATTGTTGTGTGGATTTGTTAAGAGGGAGGGATGGGAGCTGGGTAGCTGCAGATTATATCTGGAGGTTAAAGTTGAGGCTCAGTGGCCTTTTTAGTTACACACGTCAATGGGAAAAGTGGTCATGGCCATACTGGCTTGCTTACAGGTTTATACGACATGAGAAACCAGAGTGCTTTGTTTGTAACATAAAAGATTTCTTGGTTTTCCTTAACTGCAACATTCTTGATTTTGTATATCATGTGCCATAGTCTTCAGAATGCTAAGGTTATTTTTCATACTTTGTTGTTCTCCTTATTTTTGTCACTGTTAAATTATCTGCCAGAATTATTGTGTCGTAAGAATGATAATCATAAAATCACACCATCCTAAAGCAATGTAGTTTATTAATAAGGTCCTCTGAGCTGCAATGACATTGGCAATGTAATGCGTATAATAAATTGAAATGGAACGGGGTGCCAGTAAAGTATTCCAACATTTACATCTCACATTTTAGTATAGCAATAGGCTGTTTTTTTCCTAAGTGTAATAAAACACACACACACAAAAGTTGAGAAGGCATTCAGAGAAAACATGCAGATGACAAGACAAACTAGCTGAACAATGTCAGAGAAACCTAGGCAATAACCAGGAAAGCAGATGTGGAGGGGATGTGAGGGTGCTTTTTCTAAGCATTTAAAATGATATACCATATGTAAAGCAGTTACAAATATCTTCTTCTTTATTTGAAGTAATCATACTAAAAAAAAAAAAAATTTTTTTAAAAGCCCTTCCCCCCAGTAATATAGACATAAATTACTTTGGAGCCTGTTGTTATTGTGTAGCTCTACCAGATGGATATGTGAATGAAGTGGAGACTTCAATAGGAGCAGTAATATGGTTAAGCTGATATCCTGGTTGAAGGGAGCAGGAGAAGAATTTTTCTCCCTTGTCCCAATGAAATTCTGTACTATATAAATTCAGCTTCTCTAGGTAGAACCTGGGAATAGGGCTTTGTCTCTTGTCAGTGTCAACAATCTTGAGATTTTCACTAAAAAGTGAACTGAAAGTACAATTTGCCGATGCTACTGAAATGCAGGATTTGGGTTCTGTAATATTAATCAGTACAACTCATCCTTATAAATCAGCTGTCTCCATTTTTTCAGTAATTTGGCTACTGAGAAGAAAAGCACAAAAAAAAAAAAAAAATTTAAGCCTTAGAAGATCAAAAAGCAAAAGCAATGAGGACCCTGAAACTGTAAGGACTGCTTCTTCTAGGGAAACCAGACATAGCAAAGCTTGTGCATGAAATACAATACATAATGGCAATGTTATAGTGTTACAGCTCATATTTACTTCTCAGGTCAGGTCTTTCTGCAAAGACACATCATAAAAAAGTTATGATGAAATTCAGAGGGTTTTTATTTATTTGCTTATTTATTGACTTCTTATGAGTTGTGTCTGAAGGAATATGGAGCTAGGTGTAAGGAAGCAAGGAGCTTAACCCCAAGTTAAACAGATTTTTGAGATTGAAGTATATATATCAAATAGTTTTATATAATAAGAAAGAGATGTCTGATATTCATATTATATGTGTGGTATGCTTTCTAATGAGTAATGCAGCCAGGGCTATGGTCAAATGGTAACACTGGTTATAGCACCTGGAGAACTCTGGACTACAGAAATCAAAATTCTTGCAAGTGGTATTGCCTGAAAATGGATTTGAGATCAGTTCTGAACCTGAAAAATAAAGCAAGCTAGATAACTTTCTGTATAATAGATTCTTTCACGCTACTTACTGATTTATTTTTTGCTGACCCATTTAAAGTAACTGTATTGAATTAGAAGAATATATAATTAGCTGATTGGATTTTTAGGAAATATGTAATCAAAACTGTAAAAACAAAATCATACAGTGCAAAAAGCCATATTTATCTTATTCCTCCCCTTCCTTCTTGATGTCCGTTATGCAGCTGTCACCTGTTTTGCCACCTGGAAGGTTTCAACTAACTTTTCTACCTTTATATTAAAGTGTTGACATGCATCTGTTGAAATAAAGTTACTGGAACAAACTAATATTTCTATAAAATATGAGCAAAAAAGTCTGCACAACAAATGTGTCAAGTGGGTGGAGACACAGAGTAACCTATTGTGATATGATTAAAATGAAGCACTTTGCCTAGTTTTCAAAGAACTTTGGTGAGAAAAAAAGGTATTGAACTAACTTCCCTTGATTATTTTTTAGTAAAAATTATAGAGGCTCTGTGGAACTTCACAATAAAAGCAGCTTGTGCGGGTACACTAAAAAGAAATCTATGGTGTGTCCAGTATATCTAGACAGAGAAGACAACCTGATTTTCTCTACTAGATGACAGTGATTAATACATGAAACTCCTAGGAAAGGAATTGCACAGTCTGCTATAAAATTGAAGTGATGTACAGAGTGAAAATCACATACAGTCCTCACATGCAAAATGATGAGAATGCCGAAGTCCTCTTTCTTCTCAAAGGGGCAGGGATTGCTAGCATAAGATCCAGCATTTGCTCAACAAGTTAATTCAGGTCGCAAAAGGAGAAGTAAGGAGATGGGGTGGCAGATTATTTGAACTTAATTTATAACAGTTACTTTGGGACTCTGCCAAAGGTGGAGGGGAGTCAATATTTTATATTGAAAGTTGGTAGACATGAAGTAAAGGAGAATATTTTGCCTTGTTTGTGAAGCCAAACACTGGAGAAACTTTTGGGGCATATGCTACTTCTTATTATTATGTAGGGAATTTGATCTATAGGGATCAGAGAATTTGAGTTAAAGTTGTTCTATAAAATTCTTTATGTGACATGTTCTGTGAAAAATTTAGATGCAAGTCTGGAACAAGTAAATCCAGAAAAGCTAGCCAGGTTTAACCCGGCATAATGAAAGCAGGAATCGTCTCATAGTTGAAGAGGTTTTATTTATTTATTTATTTATTTATTGTTTTAAAAAGCACTGCCACAATTGTTCTTTATGCTGTCTTGCAGTGTCTGAAATATTGCTTTGCTACTGTTATTCTGAGCAGGGAATGCCATCTTGTAAAAACTGCAGAAATCTGTACTCTCTTGTGATTTCTAGCCAGTGTCAGGTGTCTAAGGGGAAGCTAACTTTTCTAGTTATAACCCTAGTATAGATTAGAACATCCTCTCTGACTTCTGTGTGCTGTGAAGATCACCTGCAGTTATAGAATAAAGCAAATTAGAAGCAACAAATAATCTGAGCTCTGTATCCTAATTAAGAGGCTTTTAAATGAGCAAGATGCAAGTTAGTTGCAAGTTTGTGGTGTTTTTGCAACTGAAGTTTTGATTAACTCTGAGTGTGTGCATCTGAGGACAGAGTACGGAAGCTCGAGGAGAGCAAGGCTACTCCTAAGGGTCTTACAGTAAGCAGCTTAGAATTTCAAAGAGAAAGTTTGGAGGAACTAGGTCCTCTTAGTCCTCTCCCATGGTGCTGCTTCAGACAAGTGCACTGAGAATAGGACTTATGATTCACTCTTAATTCTTCAAAAGTAAGTGTTCTTTCCTCCATCCTACAGTTCATTCAAGACTTGTTTAAAAAGCAGTTTTGCAATAGTTATAAGAATATGCTCTTTATAAGAAAGAGGTCTTTGGCACAATGGGTGCAATAATTTTTGGCTTAAACCCATGGAAGAACATGAAGGAAGGCAGGTGGTTTTTGAAGGTTAGAAGTAGCTTGATTGTTAACTGATGTCTTCACTTGGTTTAATTTTCCTTTTTCATAGTGTTGAATTCTGGGTAATAAAGTTTAACATTTTGTTGTAAGCTGACCTTCACAAAAATGTTTTCTTTACAGTTTTGCTGACAATGGGCAAATCATATATAATAGAACATTTTGTATGTTTATTAGTATAGAGCAATGCTACCTAACAGATACAGTTAAAGGTTGATTAAAAATTGAAGGCTTGATAATCTCATTGAACTGAGAAGGGTTCTAGGATGGAAGACACAGAATATTATTATCCCTGGAGTAGCAGAAGTCTTTGAAGGAACAAGTATAATAGTGCAAACAAGATTATGTCACTTAGTAGGTAGGAAATAATATCTTGTCTATGAATAGCTGTACCCGGGTAGCCAGTACATATAAGGAGGCTTGAATTATGCAGATTTTCAAAACACTGCAAGTTCTCTCTTGGTACAGACTTTCATTTGTCATTTAACTGAGCAGAACTGTGATTTATTATTTATTGGGAGCTGATTTATACATTTACTGTGCTCATGAGGTTTTATTTGTTTGCTGACAGACCTGAAAAAAGGCAGATTATCTATTGTTTTCATATGAGAATAATAAATCACTAAAATGATTTAAGAAAAAGGAAGAAAAGGGAAGAAAAGGGAAAAAAAGGAAAAGAAAATGGCGAAGAAAAGGAAAAAAAGGAAAAGGTAAGGAAAAGGAAAAGGAAGAAGGAGGAGGAAGAAGAAGGAAGATGGAAGAAAGAAGAAGAAAGAAAAGAAGAAGAAGAAAAAAAAGCCCAGCTAATGGACACAAATGAAAATGAAGCCATAACATCTCTGGTTCATCAATTTCTTAATTAGATGATTAAAATAGCAAAGTGTTTTTTTCCCCTTCTTTTGGGAATGAAAATTCAATCCACTGGTATCTTTAGTACTCAAAAATGTTTTATTTTAAAAAAGCAAAACCTACAAACAAAAAACTAAACTAATTTCATGCTGTGATCAATAGAAGGTGTTTAAAACTTCACCACGGATTACCAGGGCAGACTTCAGAGACTTGAGGAGATGCAAGATTGGTCTGATGTCGTAGGTACAACTGCTCTAGTCTTATTATTTCACGCTTATTTTAACAGACATTTGTTTATTTTTCTGATTAGCATTACCTGATGCAAATAGTAATCTTGTACTGATCTAAAGAAAAATAAAACCAAATATCGTGATGATTCAGGTTATAGGACTATTGTGACATAAAATAAATTTGAATTTTGAGGACAAAGAATTTAAAGAAAAATTGTTAGTTTCAAAAATTTCTTTCTGGTTTCAGATTTCAAATGCACAAGCATGTTATTTGAANTTGTATGTTATTCAAGTTTTAAGTACAAAGAAATGGACATGAAGAAAACTTATTAAAATAAATTTTAAAAAGAATATTTTAATATATTTTCTCTGGACTCTAATGTACAGAATGAGGTGAATTGGAATTACTCCCTAGTAGGAAGTCATACAATTTAGAAAAAAAAATACATAGGCCATATTATTGGGCAATCACCAATAACGAAGTTCATCAAGATCAAGTGTCATATTCTGCACCTGGGACGGTGCAACCCTGGCTATACATACAGACTGGGGAACAAGAGGCTGTAGAGCAGCCCTGCAGAAAGGGACCTGGGGGTTCTGGTTGATGGCAAGTTGAACGTGAATCACCAGTGTGCCCTGGCAGCCAAAAGGGCCAACCTTACCCTGGAGTGCATCAGGCATGGCACTGCTGGCCGGTCAAGGGAAGGGATTGTCCCGCTCTGCTCTGTGCTGGTGCAGCCTCACCTCCAGTACTGTGTGCAGTTTNCATGAAGGAAGGCAGGTGGTTTTTGAAGGTTAGAAGTAGCTTGATTGTTAACTGATGTCTTCACTTGGTTTAATTTTCCTTTTTCATAGTGTTGAATTCTGGGTAATAAAGTTTAACATTTTGTTGTAAGCTGACCTTCACAAAAATGTTTTCTTTACAGTTTTGCTGACAATGGGCAAATCATATATAATAGAACATTTTGTATGTTTATTAGTATAGAGCAATGCTACCTAACAGATACAGTTAAAGGTTGATTAAAAATTGAAGGCTTGATAATCTCGTTGAACTGAGAAGGGTTCTAGGATGGAAGACACAGAATATTATTATCCCTGGAGTAGCAGAAGTCTTTGAAGGAACAAGTATAATAGTGCAAACAAGATTATGTCACTTAGTAGGTAGGAAATAATATCTTGTCTATGAATAGCTGTACCCGGGTAGCCAGTACATATAAGGAGGCTTGAATTATGCAGATTTTCAAAACACTGCAAGTTCTCTCTTGGTACAGACTTTCATTTGTCATTTAACTGAGCAGAACTGTGATTTATTATTTATTGGGAGCTGATTTATACATTTACTGTGCTCATGAGGTTTTATTTGTTTGCTGACAGACCTGAAAAAAGGCAGATTATCTATTGTTTTCATATGAGAATAATAAATCACTAAAATGATTTAAGAAAAAGGAAGAAAAGGGAAGAAAAGGGAAAAAAAGGAAAAGAAAATGGCGAAGAAAAGGAAAAAAAGGAAAAGGTAAGGAAAAGGAAAAGGAAGAAGGAAGAAGAAGAAGAAGGAAGATGGAAGAAAGAAGAAGAAAGAAAAGAAGAAGAAGAAAAAAAAGCCCAGCTAATGGACACAAATGAAAATGAAGCCATAACATCTCTGGTTCATCAATTTCTTAATTAGATGATTAAAATAGCAAAGTGTTTTTTTCCCCTTCTTTTGGGAATGAAAATTCAATCTACTGGTATCTTTAGTACTCAAAAATGTTTTATTTTAAAAAAGCAAAACCTACAAACAAAAAACTAAACTAATTTCATGCTGTGATCAATAGAAGGTGTTTAAAACTTCACCACGGATTACCAGGGCAGACTTCAGAGACTTGAGGAGATGCAAGATTGGTCTGATGTCGTAGGTACAACTGCTCTAGTCTTATTATTTCATGCTTATTTTAACAGACATTTGTTTATTTTTCTGATTAGCATTACCTGATGCAAATAGTAATCTTGTACTGATCTAAAGAAAAATAAAACCAAATATCGTGATGATTCAGGTTATAGGACTATTGTGACATAAAATAAATTTGAATTTTGAGGACAAAGAATTTAAAGAAAAATTGTTAGTTTCAAAAATTTCTTTCTGGTTTCAGATTTCAAACGCACAAGCATGTTATTTGAATTAAGAACATTCTTCAGTGCTTTCTTTTTTTTTTTTTTCTGGCATTAGATACCTGTAGTTGTATGTTATTCAAGTTTTAAGTACAAAGAAATGGACATGAAGAAAACTTATTAAAATAAATTTTAAAAAGAATATTTTAATATATTTTCTCTGGACTCTAATGTACAGAATGAGGTGAATTGGAATTACTCCCTAGTAGGAAGTCATACAATTTAGAAAAAAAATACATAGGCCATATTATTGGGCAATCACCAATAACGAAGTTCATCAAGATCAAGTGTCATATTCTGCACCTGGGACGGTGCAACCCTGGCTATACATACAGACTGGGGAACAAGAGGCTGTAGAGCAGCCCTGCAGAAAGGGACCTGGGGGTTCTGGTTGATGGCAAGTTGAACGTGAATCACCAGTGTGCCCTGGCAGCCAAAAGGGCCAACCTTACCCTGGAGTGCATCAGGCATGGCACTGCTGGCCGGTCAAGGGAAGGGATTGTCCCGCTCTGCTCTGTGCTGGTGCAGCCTCACCTCCAGTACTGTGTGCAGTTTTGGGCACCACAGTATAAGAAGGACATGAAACTATTACAGAGTGTCCAAAGGAGGGCTATAAAGATGGTGAAGAGTCTAGAGGGCAAGATGTATGAGGAGCGGCTGAGATCACTTGGTTTGTTCAGCCCAGAGAAGAGGAGACTGAGGGGAGGCCTCATGGTGGCCTGCAGCTTCCTCGTGAGGGGAGCAGAGGGGCAGGCGCTGATCTCTCCTCTCTGGTGTGGGGGTCTGGAGATGGCCACCCTGGACGACTCACTTGGGGACCACCAATGTTCGTGATACCCTTGGGCTGAGTTGAAGTGACATAACACCAGAGGATCAATTGAAAAGTTTTGTTGACAGCAGAGCCTATTCTGGCAGAAACTGACTAAACCTTGTTGTTTATAATGGGAGCTATTTGTTAGTTTAAAAAGTGAATGGGCTTGCAAACGACTGAACTGCCCATAACATACGAGGATGAGAGAGAGATAGAGAGAGAGAGAGGAAGACAGAAGTAGAGGAAAGGTCCAGATCACCACCCTGGGTCCCAGCAATGTTTCTGGTCCAGTTCCTGCTCTGTCTGTGATGGTGGTGGGTGCACACGCGGCCCCTCTCAGTTAGAAGTTTTATTGATGCAGGTAAGCTAGTCCCGGCCTCCAGTTCTCGTTTGGTATACTAATTAAAGCTAGTCCCCACCTCCAGGTCTCGCTTTGTATGCTAATTACTCTGCAGCCTTTTGTCTCCAGACCTTCTTGAGAGGAGGTCGATGGGGGTTGCCAATGCCTTTCCTCCCCCAAGTGCCAGACCCACTGGTGCGAAGATGTGCCTTGGGTGGTTACCCAAGGTAGGGAAGTTGGTCCCAGAAAAGCGCTGTCCTGCCTCCGCAGGACCCTCTTTTCTGTCCTCCTCTTATCTCTTTAACACTCTTTCCTGCCAAGTATTTGAGACATCATTCTTCTTCTCAGTCTCTTACATCTGGTGACCAGCAATATGACTCGAGAGAACAGCATGGAGGTGCAACAGTGGAGGTTCAGGCTGGGTGTTAGGAAAAGGTTCTTCACTGAGTGGGTGGTCAGGCACTGGAACAGGCTCCCCAGGGAAGCGGTCACAGCACAAAGACTGTTGGAGTTCAAGGAACGTTTAGACAAGGCTCTCAGACATATGGTTTGATTTCTGGGTGGTCCTGTGTGGAGCTGGGAGTTGGACTTGATGATCCTTGCGGGTCCTTTCCAATTCAGTAGATTCTATGATTCATATTTACAAAATGCAATTTGGAATGTTTAAAAATACCAGCTCACAGTGGCTTGAAGACAATCAGATATTTATTAGAACATTAGTTGGTACTATGAAATGGTTACTTAAAAAATCTAATGCAATCTCTAGCTATCAATACTAGGGAATACTGAGTAAGAAAGTAAAGTTTTCTGTTTATCTTGCTTCTGTCTGTTAGGGAAACACTAATAATTTTTATGTCAGTGCTCAAATAAAGGTACTGAAAATCTAGAAGGTAGAAGGAACAGGCTTGAGTTAAAGCACAAATTTGTAATTAAAAATGGAATTCAAACCATGCTTTTTTCAGAGAGCTGCAGGGTGATCTGTCTACTGTTAGCTCAGAGGAAATAGATGAAACCAGTCTTTAGATAGCTGATAAAATATAATATGATTTTATGTTTTGAAGTTGAAGTTATACAGAGTAGATGTAAAATATAAACTTGATGAAATGAATTTTGACTGTGGATCATTGATTGAGTGTCATTCTGGTGGATTCTCCATCACTGGAATTCTTGAATTAAAGTTGAGATGTTCTTCTGTTACATAATGTTTAGTTCAAAAAGGAATTATCACTGTTTTATTTCCATTAGAGAAACACTATTGTATATTTGTGTATTAAAACAATAGTAGTAGTTTCTTACAACTATCTAAATTGAAAAGCAGCTGCTGAAGTAGGACTAGGGATTATTGAGTCCAATTGAGCTTAAATATATCCATATCAATATTTAAAATGGATCTTGTTGATTTACTCTGTGTGAGTTTCTTGTACTATATTGTCCTGGACAGCTTTCATATATGTTATGCTCTTGGTAGGAATAGCGAGACAGATAGAAAAAATAAAGTAGTCAGGGTTTATTGTGCCAACATTTTAAACCCTTATAAAATTTTATAGGAGCAAAGCAGGATGATGTTCTTTTGCCTAGAAGGAAGTCCTTCATACAAATTGGTCATGTGTTGATTCAGTCATATCTGCTTCCACACTTAGGTGTAAAAAAACCTCTGTAAACACAAACACATAGAACAAAGCTTTAAAGTGGACCTTCCTATGTTAAAAGCTCTATTAGAGTGGTTCTCAAATGCTTTCTTAAAAAGTATACATATATATATATATATGTTTTGCTGGGTCTTATGAATAAATTTATTAGAGTGGATTATTTTGCAAAACTGGTCCATTTCCAAGGACCAGTTATCACAGTGGGAAAGGCTATAAGATGTAACTATAATAGTATCTCTACAGGCATGACAAATGTATCTGTGATTGGACCAATTGGGATTTCATGGTCTGAAGCATTATGAATTTGTCAATTCTGTTCAATTGTTTCCAGCAAAGTAACTCCATCATATTGTTCATGTTATCTGGGAAAAGAAAAAAAAAAAAATGTTTAAAATTAGATTGTGTACTGACTCCAGGCAATTGGTCCTTGTCCAGAATCATTTTCCTATCTGTTGATAGATTCTTGCTGTAATATTCACAACTCATTTGTGGCTAGTCACAGCTCATTAACCATCTGTTCCTCTATTAAGCAATTTTCTTTTTATAATGTATTTAATTTTAATAAACTTTATCTGCTAAGCGTTTATCTTACACATAATAAGGAACCGTTTCAAACATTGTCACTGGGCCATATAAAAGCAATAATATTTTTTGATGGACTCAGATATAA
>VXAL01004911.1:0-31819 GCA_013399475.1 Chauna torquata
GAGAGCGCGGCCGCGGCCGCCGGGCAGCGGGAGGCCCTGTCGCAGAGGTGAGGCGGTGCGTGAGGGGCCCGCGGCCGCGGGGAGCCGGCCTCGGCCCACTGCCCGGAGCGTCCCGTGTGCGAGGAGGGGGCGGCAGTGCCCTGCCCTCGGCCTTTGCCCCCCTCTCGCGGGTTCAGTTGCTGGAGCCGGCGGCCCCGGTCCCGTTCTTCCAGACCTCCGGTGGCTTCCGTCCCCGCGTCCGCCGGAGGTGGCCCCTGCTCACGCCGGGGCCGCAAGGAGGGCGGGAACCCCTCGCGCCCTGGTGCTGTGGCAGGACTCAGAACCGCGTCTCTTGCTGTGGCAGCTGAGGCTGGGCTGTGGCTCACTAGCCGCTATTTACCCAGCGTTGCGCTGTCTGTGGGGCGTTAGGGAGAGCAGCGGCTCCGCGCTGAGGAGCTTGCGAAGTGCAGTGCTGCTCCCGCCCGGGCCCAGCGCCTTCCCCCCGAGCCCGTACTGCGCCGGGGCAGCGGTGACGGAGTCGGTCAGCAGTCTGCCCGGCGCAGCGCTTGCTGTGTGAGAGCAGATGCCTGTGACATGATGTAAACATTGGTAAGCACGTAGCTAAACATCATAGAGGTACATAGTATGGGAAAACATTTCCTGCGTGATCTCCCATTGCCTGGTCCCCTGAAGTGTGGCTTTGGTCATGCCCCTGCATTCAGATTTCTGGCTGTGTTTAATAGCTGTTGATTAATCTTTTTTTCTATGAATTTGTCTCATGCTTTTGTGATGTCACGTTTTTAGTAGTGCTCAGTGGCAAAGCGTTGCGTAGCTTAACTGTGTGTTATGGAAAGAACCATCCCCTGGTTGCTCAGAGCAAAGCCCCTGGCAGATTCACTCCGTTCCCCCTCATTTTTGCATCAGAAGAAGGAGCAGCTTGCTCCCTATTCTCCTTTCCGTTTTTCTCATGATTGTACAGGTCTCTTCTCTGCCCCTTTTCACTCACCTGTTTTCCAGGCTGCTTTCCAGTCTTCAAAAGTTGAGGTAGTTTTAAGCGGGAACTTGCACATCACAGGTAATAAGCAGTTCAGCTGTCTATTCCCTTAGGTCTTCAAGGATTCCTGTGTGAATGTTTGATTGTCTTCAAGAACTTGTCAGAGCCAGGTGATGATCTCATTTCATCCCTCCATTCCAGATCTTTTACTGATGCATCTTCTTTATGAGATTTGTTAAAATGCCTCTTCTAAGGCAACAAATTCTTGGCTTATGAAGTGCCATTTGGGCTTGTATTGATATTTGCAAAGCTGCGTGTGCATACAGCTGTGGGAAGGTGTGGGTATCTAAATTTACATGTTTCAGTGATTTTGCATGATTTAGGTGTCCTGTCTACTAGAGTGTTAAGAAAATGCCATCTGTCTGTCTTGCTTTCAATGCAGATGCATGCAGCTGCAGAAATTGGTGGATGAGAATACAAATGCTCTTCATAACTTGAAAAAAGTAGGTATAGAGATAAATTTGTTAATGGTTTTCTTGAAAATGCATTCCGGTGAACATTTAGAGAACACCAACTTCCTTCAATTTTTGCCTCAGGACAAAAGCAACGCCTAGCACTCCATAACCTCCTATTGGGATCTCTGAGATCCGTTTATATTCTTTGAAAATATATTTTTAACACGTTATTGTGTACATTAAAATCAACCCCATAGATTCTAAAATGTTTATCAGCCCAAAACATTATATTGGGAGTGGAGAACGTAGATTTGAAATTTAACATGAGATTTCATCTTGTCAGGGTAAAAGGCAAGAAAGGTGTCACTAAACAGGGAGCGATGGCAGCCCTGGAAGGTGAAAACTCATAAAATGTGTCTGGAAAACTGTCTTTATAGGGGAACGTTAAATTTGATTCTTTGAGCAATTTGTTGTATTCTTTCTAAGGCTGATGAGCCTGCGCCTGTGGGGAATTATAATCAGAGGAAAGAAGAAGAAGGAAAACTATTGCTAAAGCTGTCTCAGCAGCTGCAGAAACTTGGTCGTGGCTTGGATCAGGATAATACGGCTACGAATTACACAGTGTAAGTAGCCCAAAGAAACAAATGCAGTCTTCACTTTCATAGAATGGTACGTGCAGGGCTGGAAAGGACCCTGAAAAATTGTTAGCTTATTCCCCTTATTTTAACATTTAGTTTAAAAAAAAAAAAAAGAAAAAAAAAAAGGCAGTGCTGAAGAGCCAGCTCTTCTGGGGCTTGTTTTATTGAGGCAGTCAAGAAGGACTCGCTGGAATTTTCTGAGGGTGCTGGCTGAAATACAGTGTATCTGTTGAGAGGAGAGGATGCACTATGGTTTGTATGCTTAGGGATAAAACACCATTGAGAGCTTTTTCAGATCAGGTCAGAGAGTAAAACACAGGAATTAAAATTCTGTGTCTGGATAATGTCCCTGCAGAGAAGCCATGTTGAAAGGCTTTTACAGCAATTTCAAGAAGGTTTGTTAAAATGAAAAAAAAAAAATTGTTTGATTTATTTTGGGTAGGGATGAGAGTCATCAAAAAGATCTTCAAACAGAAAATGAAGACAAAGAAGAGGATGAGAGTGATGATGACGATGGAGAAAGTAGTGAGGAGGAAGACAGTGAAGAAGCAGATGATGAAGATGAGGATAAATTGTTGGATGATCCCAATGTTAAGGAATGTATTGCCGTTGGAAACTTTAATGCGCAGCAGGAAGGGGATCTCACGTTTGTGGTAAATATGTCTCTGCAAAAGTTTATTGCCGTGTTGGTACTGCAGAGCATCCTGTATTAAGCAATAACAATAATTAAATTCTGTGCCTTTGGGATTCAGTGAGTTGTTAGCAGGATTCAGGGAAAAATGGCTTTTCCTAGCGTACACTTGGCTTACTGGAGCCCAGTGTCCTCTTGCCGCCTTCTGTAGCAGCAGAGTCTGTAGCTGTAGTCTGTGACCTGTGTTATGGGGAAAATTTGAGTTGTTATTCGAATTGCATCGGGCGTCATTTTGAAATATTTGGTTGTCTTTTGTCTCCATCTCTCCTAATGGCAAAGAAAGGTGAAGTCCTGCTTATACATGATAAGAAGGCGGATGGCTGGTGGCTAGCCGAAAACTCAGAAGGGGAGAGAGGCCTCGTGCCTAGAACCTATCTTGCGGTTAGTGTGCTGCAACCTTCTTCCATGCTAGTCTCGCCTCTGTTATTTTATGTAGATTAATGATAATATAGCTGCATAAAATTGATCATAATACTTACATGGGCACACACAGCAGTTTTTAGCCAGTTACTTGCAAATAACACCGTGTTTGTATGCATGTATGTGGAGATAGCTATCAAAAGCAATGTTTTGGTGCCCTATGAAGATGTGACATAAGTGATTTTTGCAGAGAAGTTTCTTCAATATGAAAGTCACAGTCTTTGCCGCTAAAGGTCAACTCTGAAGACTCCAAGCTGCTATGCAGTAATTCATGCTTTTCATAATTCATATGAAATGTCAGTCCACATAGAAGTTGGGGTGTTTTGTAATTTGACGTGAAAGAACCTTTTCAAAAATTGGTTTTGAAGTTTTGTGCACTTTTTTTTCATTTTTAGAGTGACTTACTTGTGTTTGCACAAGCGTACAGTTGTGATGAACATTTAAATGTGGGTACACAGTTTGGCTCACTTGAGTCCTGTTAGTCTGACCTTTTTATTGTGGAAGATGGCTTTTCAGAACATAGAGTATGCTGGGTAGCTAACTTGTTACTTCATGTTGCTGATATATTTCTGTTTTTAAAGAATCTGCTTTGCAAATGCATTCTCTTGCTTAGCGTGCCCTTGCAGGAGTACTCTGATCCCTTGCTGTAACTGCAGAACTAAGGGCAGTGTTCTGCAGTGACAGTGCTCTGGAGTGATACGTCGTTATAGACAGAAAATCTCCTCTTCTAAACTGTTCACGTGTGCCGTGGTTGGAGAAAACATTTTTAAGAACAGAACTGTGAAGAAAGCAAGCGCTTGTCCTTTCTGAATCTGAATTACAGGTCCATAGTGAAAATGGAGAAAGCCAAGAGGAAAGTGATGAACACATAGAAGTGGTGGATGAAACAGCAGACGGAACTGAAATTAAAAAAAGGTAAAAGGAATGATGCAAAAGCAAATAAGTGTAAAATTTTTCATCCTTCTCATCCTTGGGTATGGTAATGCATTTATCACAGAGAAAATACCTCACAGATGTATTTTGTTCTTTGTGCCTGCATCTTTCTTTTCAGTACAGCAGTCACTTGATTTTTTATTTTTTTTCCCTCAATTCTACAAATTTCAATTTGCAGACACACTTTACTTTAGTAGGTTTGTTTGGGAGTTTTGCTTTGGTTTTTTTTGTGTTTTTTTTTTGTTTTTTTGTCCAGAACAGCATAAAATCAAAGTATGACTGGGTCACGTGCTGAGTCGTTTCAGCTCATGAGACACGCTAGCGGTTAGTCTTAGTAGCTGGAAACATTGTTATTATTATCTCAAATGTGCTGATTAAACTGCTGGTATTTGAAGACAAACATGTATTTAGTGTTTGAATTTTTGTCCACACAAGAATAATGTATTATAAAAGAAAAACTTTTTTTTTTTCCAGAACAGATTCTCATTGGAGTGCTGTAAGAAAAGCTATCACAGAGGTAGGTGTATCTCTTACATAGCAACTTCATCTACCATAATGTTAATTATTCTGTAGATAAGGTTTGCCTTTTACCAAGCACCATGTCTCATAGTACAGACTAATATTTTTTATTAACATCTCTAGCTTGTTTTTTGTAGCAAGAAGTGTTAAGGTTCTCTACTGCTTTAGAAATAGGCTGCAGCTCAGTCCATGTGTCTGAATGAAGATACAACTGAGATGTCTTTTGTTGTTTTGCCATAGTAGTACTACGTTTCTTTTTCAAGGGTGTGATTTTCTTTTGTTATCTGGCTACTCTGCTGCTGTTTTGAAATGGTAGCAGGATTTAACAAAACTAGTCTGTCTGGGGTCATACACGAAATGAAGTAAAAGTCATTCCTGGTGTTGGGCCAAACTAACTTCAGATTAGAAGAGGTGACTGATGCCTCATGTCTTTGATACTGGTTGTGTGAGAGCTGTAAATTAGGATTGAATTTGCTGTTAAATAGCAGGAACACTAATATCAAATTTGGTTTTTTATTAGAGTGATACTGTAGAGGTATTGGCAACCATGGGAGCAGTCCCTGCAGGATTCCGTCTATCCACACTTTTCCAGCTCTTAGAAGAAGGTAAGGTTTTCTGATAATAATTGCAGTGCAGGATTTGCAAGTGTCTGCGGCGAGTTTCTTATCCCAGTTACTAGCCTACTGGACTAAAATCAGTATTGTTTTATTATAATCTGTAATCTGTACAGGGTATATTTGACCAATCAAATAATGTATAAAAAGTTTGTTTTTCCTTCATCAAATAAGTTTTACTTTATCTGATTGAAATCCTAGCCACGTGAAGGCAATGACGAATTTCCTGATGATCTCAAAGTTTTTTGTCTTTGGAAGACTCTTCCTGTTGACATTGCAGAAAATGATGATGATTTTTTAATAGTCTTCCTCCCTTTTTCTCAAAGATGTTCTGTGAAGAGACTTCAAAAGATACTACACATCTCATATTTTCTTAATCTTTTCATTTAAAACTGTCTCCAGTCCGTAGCTCTTTTTGTTAATTATATTGCAGTGCTTCTAGAATGAAATACTACAGAACACTTTTACAAATAGTTTTGCCCCCTTTAGAGGGTACTTGTAGTAGATACCTCCGTAGTTTCGTTAGGACCAGTCAAATATTCAAATGGACCTTAGCCACATCTGGGTTTTAGGCATCATTTGTTTTGTGGCAATAAAGATCACTAAAAAAACTTTTAAGATTTTTTTTTTTAATTTCATTTATTATAGGTAATCAGTTCAGGGCAAGTTACTTCTTACAGCCTGAACTTACTCCATCCCAGCTGGCCTTCAAAGACTTGGTATGGGACTCTGAAAAAAATACTGTGAGTATTAGTGGTGAGAAAGCTGTGATGCTTTTGGTTCAATGACAGCATCTGTAGATGTGAATTGCTAGCAACCTTAAAAAAAAAAAAATTCTATTGGTGGGTAAATATTGCTGTGAAATAGATGATTGATTTCTTTGATGTCAATCTAGACTCCTTAGGCAGTAGATGTTATTACAATCTACTCTCTGATAGGCCAAAAAAAAAAAAAGTCAGTAGAAGTTGCCATGTTGGGTATTTCTTAAGAGTCATGTTTCATCTTAAGCTTGTAGTTCCTTCCTTGTCTGGGGTGAAACAAATCTGCATGGGTCATTAGTCTGAATTCTTAAACCATGAATTTCTACTAGTCACTGTGAAACTGCCAGTTTCATTTGTCTTCTTTCAGTTTGTGTAATGATTATGTCTTGATTGACACCATTTTTAGAATAAGTATTTACAAAACACTGTTGGAAAAACAGCTCAGAAAATGTAATTGCCACCAAGACCTGAAGTAATTGGGGAAGAAGCCCATGACAGCACTCCTTTCTGATAGGACCTTCCACCTGTCACTAAGTTATTTGTAGCACTCTCGTTAGGAGAGGTGTAAAGGCTCATGAAGAAACGTTGCTGCTGCTGCTAATACTACGTGTGAGCTTTGTGGGTCGAAGAGTTCAGTCCAGTGAGCACTACAGTCAGTCATCTCAGTGATAAACACAAAATGATAACCACGTGCAGGAGGAACCTCTAGATTTAATCCTTCTTCTGTTGCCTGTATTTCAGATCCATCCTAGACCAACTCGAGTATCCCTGATTGTAACCTTATGTAGCTGTAAAGTGATTCCTCTCCCAGCAGTCAGCCTGCAGGTTCTCAGTAGACATGTTCGACTCTGTCTATTTGATGGCAATCGGGTGAGTTGTTTGATTATCAAAAAAGGTCTTGGTAAGGTGTACATGATGCTCTGGTCCCTCCGGTAGCCAGCTCCTCTAGTTGTCTCGGCGACGTACACACGTACTTGGCTCCCAAGCTGCTTAACCTACTCGCCAGTTAGTCTGGCTTGATACCCATTTGCAGTCACACACTGACGTACTTACCCTCGCGCTCTCCAGCAGCAGTCGCCACAGACGCGTAAGCTCCCTGTGACTCGTGGTCTGCCTCTGTTTGCTGGCACTCAGACCTCCGTACACATGCATGCAGAATAGAGAACCCATTTGCCCAGAAAAAAAAGAGTTAGAAATGGAGTTTAATGAGAAGACAGGACAGACCGCACTGATCAGGTGTAGGGCATGGCCAGGCACGCATACCAGCCAGCTTACAAACACACCCTTTTGTCCCCTTATCCCTCTATTTTCCCACCCTTCTCACTCCACAAACCACCTCAATCCCTCCCTCTTTCTGCCTTTTGTTACCTCCTTGAACATCCCGTAGTAAGTCACGTGCAGTCCCCAGACGTTCTCCCTTGCGTGCCGCGGTGTCTCATAGCCCTAAGCAGCAGCCCTTCTCAGTCTGTGAGGTGATCCAGAGAGCCACTCCTCTTGACTCACCTTCATGAGTGTCACACCCGGCTCCCGGACAGCCCTGGGAGGGACTGGGGCGGGGGCTCCATTTCTCTGTGTCCGTGATTTCAGTGCCTCCACCTGCAATTGTGCCTCTTTGCTCCTTCATGTTTGTGGAGGTGAGCCTTGTCTGGGCTGATCTCTCCCCTGTGAAGGGCCTGGGAATAGCTGGGTCAGGGTCATACTCAGATTTCCCCACCTGCCAGTGTTCCTCTGCGCGCCTTTGTGCGGGTGTAGAGCGCCTTTTTATAAGATAATCTAATGCTGACAATCTGGTAGTTTTCCTTCTGCTGCGCTGAATGCTCTTGAGGTGCACAGGAAGCAGGAATGGTTGGAAAGTGCTCTGCTGGTGACTCTGCCTTCCTCTGTAGTCTTTTAAACTGAAACTGTCTGATAAAGTTGAAGAGCAAGCGTGGTTTTATCTTTGTTGCATGCAGAGCGTTGGATTAGTCTCGGATAATACTGCATTTTCTTAAAGCTGTGTAGATTTCCAGAAAAACTTGTCTTAGCGTTTTTCCCCACTGTCATGTTTTAGGTACTGAGTAACATTCATACAGTGAGAGCTACATGGCAACCTAAAAATCCCCAAATGTGGACCTTTTCTCCAAGGGTAGGTATCTCGCTCAGGGAGTGATATAGCCAGTAACTATTTACCGTGTCTATTTACAACTCCTTATTCAGCGGTCTATTACTTCTGATATTCTTGTTGAAATAACATGTATTGCAACCAAAATAAACGTGCGGAAAAGACTTGCTGAAGTGCATCAGTTCTCCAAAGTATTTTTGCTAAAACAGTTTAGCTTGAAAAGAGTTGAGTGGAAGGAAAAGTAGTGGGAGGAACTGGTGACCCAGCCAGTGGCACTGGTTAACTTTGAATCGATACCAGGTGCACACCACGTGGTGTTGATAGAAAAAGGAAGAGACTGGCGACTTCGCTTGTGAGCTTTTGCTTTGATTTCATTTAAAAAAAAAAAAAAGGGTACATGCTTTTTCCCATGTTTCAGGTGTTGTGCAGAGCCACCTTCACAGCAGTAGTTACCATGTTTTACCCCAGTTGTTGCTGTGTTCTCGGAGAGAACTAAATGCTTTTTGACTTCTGAAGTTCTCTAATATCTTGTCATCACAAAAAACGTACCTTAGCATAGCTGTGGTTCCTGGCAAGATGAAGAATAAATCGAACAATGGTTTCAACTGAAATTGATTCTCTACTTCTTGTTTTCTCTTATAAGCAGTGTGATTGGGTCTGAGTTCTTATGTAAATGAGAGATGTGTTCAATTACCTTTAGAAGTCAGGGAAAGTTGTTTTAATATGTACATTCACTCTTTTTTTCCCCTCTTTGTATTAGGTAACAGGCATTTTACCCAGCCTGCTGGATGGTGACTGTTTTGTCAGGTCCAATTCTCCATCTTCAGACATTGGTTTCTTATTTGAACTTGGCATCACTTATATTCGGAATGTAAGTGTATAAAGTTGCAGAATAAATCATTCGAAGCACATTTATAAAGTGAATCAGCTGTCCTGTATTCAGTGTTAAGCTGCAGTATCACAGCAGTGAACTGTGAGATCCAAATGGAAATTCAGCTGAATTTTTTTCTAGCTTACTGCAAGATTGTCTTCATTTTGGCGTCTGGGAGTGAGGAGAGAAATGCTGGTTTGGGGAACTTTTAGTTCTAGTCAATATTTAGAGAATAAAAGACTTTCTGACTAGTGGACATAAATGTAGTTTTTCTTACACCAAAATCATTTCTGCTAGTCTGCTGAAGATTTCATGTAATGCGATCAGAAAGGCCCAGTCCTCTCTCCACTCCTATGTTGTTTTTTTCTGTCTTCTGTGATTGTTTCACACTACTGTGCTATATAGTTCAGAAACTAAAATATTAACTGCTTAAATAGTTTGAACACTGGTTTATATCTGTAGTAGATAGAGAGATATCCTCCTATCCATCTAGGATATGCTTCTGAAAGTAAATCAGTTAGTGATGCAATAGATGGTAAAGCACCTTAGAGTTTCCATAAGAACAGAAAGGGGGAGAAGGAACACTAGTATTTGGAGGAAACAGTGGCTTTTTGGAAGAGGTCCTGTTCTGAAAGATCTTAGCTGCTTTGTCTGCAGGATAGACTCGATTCTTGCTGCCCCTTTCTGAACACTTATGTTTTCATTATTGTCACCATCTTCCTCAGATAGACTTTGGCAGTCAAGTAAATCATGGGTGAAAGATGGAAAATGGGGTAACAACAATGGTTAGCAAGCAGGGTTTTAAATGGTGGGCAGAATTCTGTTTTTCAGAATTTTTCAGAATTCTAAAAATCTGGATAGAGAACTTACAAAAGGGATATTGCTGTATTTTCTCTTTCACTAATATCTGTAGGAACATGGGATGCAAGTGTCCCTGTGGCAATGTGGAGCGGAGAAAGACATGCTGATAGCATGGTGGGAATGCAGAATTCTTGCAAAGGGGGATAAGTAGAGTGTAAATCTGTAGGAAACTGGACTGTGTAAGTCATGGCAATGAATTACATGCTGGTAAGTGATGGCTCACAGAGACCTAATCAGAGGTAATGGCCCTCCTCATGCTAATTTGGGCAGTCAAGGTTATATCAAGTTGTCGGCTTCTGCTTACAGAATAAGGAAGTAATGGTCTCTAACCTCACTTTGTGTTTGTTCAAGCTGAGATCCTGAAAGGTGAAGTGGTACTCTCAGGGTCATGCAGCAGACCTGGGATAGATCTGGAAATGGATGGGTTGGCACGCAGGATCAGCTCCATTTCCCAGTGCCTGGGAGTAAAGCTTTCTAATATTTGATATGCTTAGGTTTACCTTAAATGTGTTTTTCTTGGCTTTATAAATCGTTGTCTCTTCAGTATGTTCATGAACGATCAACTTCAGCGTAACTGTGTTTGCTGTATGGTAAAACATCTTCAGATACCTGCAAATGTGGCATAGTCAGTGTTTGCTTACCATGAGTTTGGGGCTTTTACCATTTTATCATTATTGTGGGATTATTCTAAATAATTTTTTGTGGTTCAGTTACTCATTCTGGTTTAGCTGCTCAAGTTTCCTCTTTTATTTTCTAGTCAACGGGTGAACGAGGAGAGCTAAGCTGTGGCTGGGCATTTCAGAAGCTTTTTACTTCTGATGGAATGCCTATTCCTTCCAAGTAAGTTTATTGTTTTCCATTTCTCTCTCTGTATGTACATATGTACATACATGTATTTTATGCTAGGAGTAAAGTTTGTACTTAATTTTGGGTAGGTACTGATATGGGCAGGTGTAATCCAGTCTAATATGCAGGTTGTACTGGGTCTTCCAGTAAGAATGTTGGTCCTGCTTCCACACCCAGTGTGCATTCTACTAAGAAGTGCTCCCTGGACTCAACATTCAGGTCTTTGTTTAAAAATATTCTTCAATGGACTTTTAAAGCTATAGAAATGTCTGAGTTAAACAAAACTCTAAATAACTCCCTATTATACAAAATAAAATCATTACCAAAATCGAAGGTGACAATGTCCTTTTTAATTCTACTCTCTTCCTTATGTGTACTTTGCTCCATATCATTTTCCCATTTAAAAATTAGGAGATTGGTTTCTAAGATTTGGAAGCAGGTAAGAGTTGTGAATGAATCTCTTACCATTCACTTGGAGAATGTGAATAAGTTTATATTTTGCAGCTTAGTTGATAGGTCCAATAATCTTAAAGAAATAATAATGTATATATTTTTATTTTATTAAGTGTAGGAAAACTTTCTCTTACTTTACAGAAATGATTCATTGTAGATCAGACTTGCAATACTGTTTTTTTACCAGAAGCGTATTTATATGCATATTCTGAATATATTNTTCTGTAAGCCTCTAAATCTGATCTCTAGCATCGTTTTTCTATTCCAATAAGTTAAACATAGCGTGCAATTTCACTGTCTAGATACTTACCTTGACAGTGACTTACTATTGACAGAACTGGGATTATGCTGTTCTTCAACATTTAAAATCTTCATGATACTTTAGCCATGATTCCTCAGAAACATTTTAGTGAAACAGCTGCTAAGTTTCATACAAGAAAAATATTGGAGTCATGTGGAAAGGAATCATTTTTGTTGATTTTTTTCCAAAAAATCGACTAGTTTCCCAATGTAATACAAGTCTCAAATTTATCGTTAGAGGTTAGGTTAATTAGTAATTAGGTGTAGTCATCTCATATAAAATACTAGTCATAACCTCAAGCACTGTGTCAGGTTTTAATTGAGATAGCAGGTTTCTTTCTTTCTCAGAGAGCAGTTGTGCTGTTCACATATCCTTATGTCGTTTTATTCTACCTATGCTGCTTTTCCTTTGCAGGATGTATGAGCTGCCATTAAATGGTGGTACTCCCTATGAGAGAGGCGTTGAGGTTGACCCATCAATATCAAGAAGAGGTGTGGTTTCTCCTAAACATTCCAGAAATACAATGATACATGTTACATCTATTTTACAACATGCAGAGCTTAGCTGGGGCTCTTATTAGCATGCAGTCACTGCAGCCTGGTGGTGTCTTGTGTGTTCTTGTCTTGAATGAGAGGGTCGATTGTTAGGGCTGGTCAGATTTAGAACTATCTGACAGTGCTAACGTTTCTTTAATTTCCAGTGTTTGCAGGTTGAGTATTATTTCTGATAAATTCATTCAGTTATTTCTTTAATTGCACTGAACGCTTTTTGGCTGCGGAGTGATGCTACAAGATTCAGCAGTAATATTGGTCTAAAGAGTTCCGAAGTCAGGTCAGGTTGTTTCTGTCCCTGTCCCACAGCACCTGGCATGATAGGGGGCAGGCATTACAGGTGATGCTGTGAACTACAGCAGAACATTGAGCCAAATGGAAAGAGCTTACCAAAAACAGAGAACCAGCTTGCCTGAAAAGGTGACAGTTGCAGAAGGGAGTTTGAGCAAGCAACATGAGAGGGACTCTTTAGCCCCGTGTAGCTTAAGTTAGACCAAATGTTGATATAGCTGGAAAATACAGAAAAAAATTTCAGGCATTCAGTTCCTCCTGATTTTTAGACCATCCTTAAACCATTACATTTCCAGAAAAAAAACATCTCTTATGAAATTTAAATGTCCATTCTTGTAATATAATTCTTAATGTTCTTTCAAAATGACTAATTTCAACCTGGGTATTTATTTCTTCAGCAGGCAGTGGTGTTCTTCATCAGTTTATAACTCTCAAGAAGCAGCCTGTGCTTCTGGTAAAACTGAGGTCATTAAGCACGCAGTCAAAAGACATCCTGAAGTAAGTATTTGTGTGTGCTGCTGTAAAATGAAAACATAATTTAGCCTAGAACGGTCACAGAGATCTAAAGTTCCACTTCCCTGGAACACCGGCTATGGAAAAATCTGAGGGTTGTGTCACCTGCGTATTACGTTTGATCTCTGTTTTAGGCTTAGAGCTATTCTGTTGAAAACAAACAAAAAGCTTTAAATTAGATAAGATTGAAAACTGCAACAGCAGGAGTCTGGCTGTTACAGCTGTATCAATGTGTGCCCTCAAAAGCTAAAAGATTCATGGAGACGCCAATATGAGCTAACACAGCTATCTCTGTGAACCTGTCATCATTCCCAAGTTTTGGAGAACAGTGCTTTGCAGGAGCAGTTTTGAATAAAAATCTCAACTGCATGTTCTTTATTTTCCCAACAGTTTGCTACCAGAAACATTAATTGGCAGTATGTGCTACATCCATCTCATGATATTTTATCGACAAATACTTGGCGATGCACTCCTGAAAGACAGAATAAACATGCAAAGTGCAGGTAAGAATTGCACGGTCGTTGTAGAGAGGAGCTCAGTAGTGGAGAGTGTGTTTAAGAAAGATCAGGCTCCCAAAGAGATTTACTGTCTCCAGAATCTTCCTTTTGTAAATTCAAACTGGGGTCTGCAGGAGCAACTCTCACAGATACAGGGTACTCTTAGAATTTTGTTCCCTGGTAGTGCTGGGGTTGACCGACTGTCGTGCACAGTTAGGAAGTCGTGCTCCTCATGTAGAGGATTTCAGTGTTGTAAGCTTTCAGTCTGCAGGTGCTGTGGGAACGAATTGCAAGCTGTTGTCCCCATTAATAAAAGAAAACAGCCTCTTGCGGTGAATACCACCACTCAGTGCGTTGTTTGCCTTTCAGACTAGTAATATTTCAACTCGCATCTAATGCGTTGCCTTGTTTGGCATCAGTTCACACAGCAGGATGCAGAAACCACAAGAATAGTTTTGTTTTCTGTGAAGTATGAATGAAGTGTCTTCAGTGAAACTCATCAAAAGAAAAAAAAAAAAGCCCATGGGGCCAGGCGAAGGATTATTTCTAAATTAATAAATAATAAATAAATAAAGGTGAAGGGATTATTTGGAAGAGAAGTGTTTCCTTTTCACCGCCTATGCAATGAGAGATTAGACATGCTCACAGGTTTACTCATTCATTTCTAGCGAATGCACGTTCTTGTGTGTTATAGGAAGGATTAGGCAGACGTTTCTGTCATTGAGGCGAAGTCACCCTCTTTTTATTCTTTTTATTTATTTACTTATCGGCCAATGCAGCGGGGAGAGAGAAAAGTGGAAGAGCTCTGCTTTTAGAACTCTATCTTGCTCTGATTTTGGAAGTCTGTATGTTATTTCTTCCACATCTTTCCTTTAGCGGAATTGCAATAGTTTATAGACTTCTCTATTTTAAAATCACACTTGAAATACATAAAAATTATATTTCTTAACTGTAGCACAGGTGAACTTATATTGCTACTGCAAAGTAATTTTCTTGTGCTTTCTCCTCTGTCTCTTCTCCAGACTGAATTATGTATCATCTGTTCCTATGGCAAATGAATTTGCTTGTGCACTTCCCAAGCTTTTTAACCTACAATCCATACGATACCGTACTGAGGCATCTGAATTAAAGGTTCATCTTTCAAAGATGCTCAGAACGTAACTCCTTCCTGATTTTCCTGAACTTTAATATATATTCTGAATGCTCAGTATCTGAAAGTCAGACCCTTTAATAAATTAATGTTTTATTTATTAAACTCATCACTGAGAAACTGAAAATGCTTAGTGTTTCAAGGCAAGCTGAGATCCACCATACTTACTCGATTTGATCTTTGTAACATAGGACACTAAATGAGGCGGCTGACCTCCCTTGTACTTAAATTGCTTCCATTTGCGTTCAGTCTTGATTTGAAATGTTTTAAAAACTTTAACCCAACATTTCAGAGGTTGTTTTGGTAGGAATTTTCTACTTTTTTTGATGTAACAAAGGAAAAATGCTGCTTCTATTTGAAAATCAACTAAAATAGGCAACTTAAAATACCTGCTCTGTTCTGAAAAAGCAATTGTTATCCAGTTATCTCAAAATCACACACAACATAAGCCAGATGAAGGTAGAATGAAAGTGTGTTTATTCATAACATCCAGATCAAGCATCACAGTTTCAGATGTTTATTAAAAAGACAGGTGCAGCAATGAGGAAAACACACCTTAATCTACCCTTGTGTCAAATCAGTAAGGTCTCTTACTTGCTGGCTTCTCTCAATAAACTGGCAATCTTTTTTTTGTACATCGCCTCTCTCTGATTAACTGTGTCTCAGCCGTTAGAGAGCTGCTGTAGAAAACTCTTGTCAGAGAATGAGGTTGTTAGAGAGCTCTTCTACCTTCTCTGCTGCTCTGGAGTACTATTACAGCTAATTTTCCCTTTGAAGTATTCGGGGAGGGGATTGTTTCTAGGCAGAGCTGGTCTTCTGCCTTGAAAATCATTCTTTTTCCTCCTTAGCCTTGAATGTGTTTGTTTTCTGTTTCAGATTTAATCTGTAATCCTATTTTAGCAACTTTCCCTCAACTCATGGATCAACCAGACCTGATGGATGCACTGCGGGTATGTTATCTGCGTAGTGTTCAATTACATCTGATGTGTCTGGATTTCCAGGTAGTTTGCAAAATTTGAGCTTTTTTATTTATCCTCTGAAAAGATAAATGGAAAAGCCAAACAGCCGAAAAGTTATAATTATTTCAAGTATGTGTAGATCCCTTGTGCCTTAGCCCCTTCAAAATTGCAAGAGAACGCTTGAGCGCATTCCAAAGGGATGTAGACTTGAACCGGTTTGAGCACTGCTAGCCACGTAGCCTCAGCCAGAGGGCGCACATGCGGACTAGCTATCTGAGTGGTTGTCCAGCTTCTAGGACAGTGCTGCGTTCGTGACAGGTAGGAGCGGACAGCTTCTGAGTGGCAGCAGCAGAACAGTGCTCCCTGTATTTACAGTGCAGTCCCTTGCAGGTGTCATAGTACCAGACAACAACAGCTGATTTATTTCTGCCCAAAGGATACTACTGGTAAAACTCGTCAGCCTGTGGGGTTGCACTCTGTTTTCCCATGCTTGCAGGGTGGAAGAAGTCAACCTCAGCTGCGATCGAATTTTCTGTAAAGCTGATCCCCTTGATTTCATTTATATGGCTCTGATAATTGCAAATCTCCAAATCTTTGCATCCATAAAATTTAATGGAATGGCTGTTTGCTTAAATCAACTAAACTGGCAGCAGGGAGGAATGGGGAATGTGAGGGAAGCGGGACTGCAACAGGGGCTTAAACTACTGTGGGGCTGCAGTAAGAGATTTCTGCAGGTAAAAATGGAACTTCTCCAGATCTCCACAATCTGTCTGATCTTCCATTGCATGTTTTATATTTCATTTTAGAGTGCTTGGGCAGATAGAGAAAGAACTCTGAAGAGATCAGAAAAGGTAACAAATTATAATTTTGTCTTTGCATATATTAAATCTAATTCAAGCTGGAAGCTTTCTTTCAGTGTTATTGCTAGAAGTTAACTGTTTCTCTCACCATAGATTTAGAAAATGTAGATACGCTAAATGAAGTTCTTAACATTTCTTACCGTATTTACAACAGCAATCTAGGAGGACTATGAAATTAACTTGCAACTTTTAGTCTCAGTGTTTTTATATGGTTGTTAATGGGAAAGCTGTGATAGGTCCGTGCCCAAAATGTGGCTCTCTTTCATGATGTGCTTGCAACACTTGACTGGTGAAAACTTTCCACGGGTACAAAGGGGTTGTGTGTGTCCACAAAACAATCTTTCCTCCTCCAGTCTGCCTGGAGGAAAGGCCCCCAGATTCTGCAATCCCCCTATGTCAAACACTTGTAGTCTCCCATTTTGGTGTGTAGACAGCTGCAGATGAACTGAATTAGCCATGTCCCCAGACTCAGCTGTGTCTTGTCCTATCTCCTATCCTCTGATCAGAGAGAAGCTATAGATAATTGAATGAGAAAGGCACTGGGTGTTGATCCAAGGCACTTCGCTTGTTGGGAGCAACAGAAGGTTATTTCATTCATTGTGCGTGCTACTGAACAGATAGATACGCAGAGAGATCTCCCCACTTACGCAAACAAAACAAAACACCATTGAATCAGAGCAGCTTTTTCAAGGCCGTTTATCCAAAATGTAAGCTGATCTGCTCAGAGAATTAGTAACTCCTCAGTGTCCCAGAGCCATCCAGTTTTACCTGATCTGGCGTGTGCCACTCCCATGGCAGGATTGCTGCCTGGCATGACAGCTAATTCTTGCTCCTTCTTGCATGCTTCTATGACACTCAGTCGCTAAATCTTCTGCTGAGATGTGAACTGTTCATCTTCCCAGGGGTAGCAAAGAGATGCCAATGCCAGTCATATTGCTGACATTCCTGGCAGAGCTGCAGTGGTCAGTGAGTTTTCCACGAGGCAGTGCTCTGTGTTTGTCTTTCTTGCATGGAAGGGTGTTTTCTAGTGTGCGTTTGGAAAACACATACAAATCTTGTCTGTTTGAAGTGGTCAGGATTTTTCAGTGCTTGATAATTGACCAGGCTGATTCTTAGTCTCTAGGTTTGCAAACTGGTTGTTACATGGGAGGGTATAATTCTCTCCACACATAGAATGTCCTGTCAAAATGTGAAATAACAGTACTTACAGAATGGCCCTGCCTCCTGCTCAGAGCCACGTGCTGTGAGGATGTGTGCGTTCCCCTGGGGGCCACAGCAAACAGTCTCAGTTTGTACGTGCAGAGGCTGTGGGGGAAAGTCTTCATACACTGGTGTTTTTAGGAAGAAATGTAAATACCCCATGAGGTGACCGCTTTGGGGTAACATTGGCAGTACAAGCCACTTCATGCGAAGCAGCGAAAAAGTATGAAGATCTCTTCTACTTTTGCAAAGTACTTGAACCAAAATAATTTTGGAATCGGGGAGGTTTTGAGTTGTTTGATGTATCAGATGTCTCGGGGCTTCCACTACCTCCAACAAAATAACTTTCAATGAAAGCGTACATGACTACAAACATAACTAGGGAGGGGTGCGGGAGCTGTTGTTAAGACCAGCTGAATTAATACTAAAATATTAAATACCTGCATATTAGTAAAAGAGAATAAAATGGCATTCACTCTTTACTTTTTATTTAGACTTTCCAGTGTTTTCTCCTCTATTCACCCAACCTAAATTAAACATCTTTTACAAGGGACTATTAAGGATGAAGGTGGGGCCAAGAGGAAGTCTGATAGTTCAGACTGCCTCAACATAGACAGGTCACTAGAGTGGAGGGAGAGGAGGGCTGTAGAAGGCTGAAAAGAAATTTCTCTTCAAGTCACAATTTTCAGTATCAGACTACACAGTGATGCTTCCTCAGGCAGATTGCAGTGAGAGATTTTACCTGAAAATCAGGTATGAGGATGGTGAGGGGAGTTTTTGTGTACTGTGAAGCTTATGATGCTTTTGGGTGGCTCATTCAGAAGTGCAGTCTGTTTTTCTGGAGAAACCCCTTGGGTGTGAAAGCCATTGTGACTGGCAAGATAAGCATCGCAAGTTTCCTGTTCAGCAGATGTGGCAGCATCTGCGGGTTTGGCTGTATATTGCTGCTCTTTGTTGCCTGGAAGAGTAGGTGGGTTGGAGAGCAGGTTCGTTGATCTATAGTTTATACAGCATAGATCTGGTGCTGAGTTTGAGGCTCATCCGAGCCAACTGCTGTTTAAGAAGGTCACATCTCCTCCCATTGTTATCCTGGGAACGGAGGGCTAGTTGAATGGTTTTGTTCTTCCTTTGTGGAATACTTCTTCAGAAGTGCTTGACAACACTGCATATTTGCATGGAAATGTTTTCAAATACTTACCTTCTTTGCAGAGAGATCGAGAATTTCTGAAGTCTCTGTTTGTCCTGGTGTACCACGACTCTGTCTTCCCTCTCCTCCAGTCTACCTTCCTCCCCAGCTACAAGTGGGCTGAGGAGGAGTCTGAAGCCTCTCGCTGGAGGGTGATTGCTGACTTCTTAAGAAAGAGCCGAGAGAATGATGGTGCACTTCAGTCTCTGCTGTCATCAGAAAACACTCACAAAGCCTTTGATATCTCAGAGCTGGCCTACGATTTCTTAGGAGAAACGAGGAAAAACAATCCTGTAGTATGAATGGATTATGGGGTAACAATATAGATGAATTCTTACCAAAGAGAAATTATGTACTATCTGAATTGTAAGAAATATTTTAACACATTTAACACTAGCATTTTGAGAGGGACTGAAATTATTTTATCGGTTCAACTAATAGAAATTATGTTTTACATTTCCCCCTTTGTAACATCAGACACGGTTATGGTTCTCTGTTGGTACATGTACCTGTTGTAGCCATGGTGGTTTTGTGCTGAAGCTAAGCAAATGCTGAGGCAGCACTTTTCTCCTCTCACGCAGCTTGCAATTAATTTCCAATTTTGTTTTGATCAGAATGAACAAAAGACTCTGTTGCAGCACCCAAGTGGACTGGTAACAGGCAAGGAAAACAGCAAAGATCTTTAAGAATGCTGCCGAACAAGGTCAGGAAAAAAATCATCTCTCGTCCAATCAGCGGACAGCGGGTTGCTCTTTATTTAGACTGTTTTACTGTTTTCCGTTTCTACTCAGGAAAAGGTTGGGTTATTCACAGGAATGTGCTTGACCCCACCTAGCACAAATAAAAGGTGGTGAGAATTCAGGGAATGCTGTGTTTCCCATATGCGTGGCTATACCATAGACTAGCTCACGTTGTGTTGATTTCTGAGTGCAGGCTGATGAGCTGCAGGGTACTTCTCCTATGGACCAGGATGTTAAAGGTTTCTTTCTCCTGAGCAGTCTGTAACCACAGGCCTTACATGTTGCTCATTCCTGGCAGAAAGTCATTAATCTGATTTCTCCTTTGTGCTGGAGTATCCGGATGTCTGGATGCTTTGTCTGTGGTGATGGGTACATTGCCACAGTGTCTGATGAGGTCGGCACCAAGTCACGTGTGGATTGAAGTCCAAACCAGTCACTAGTTTTGTGTGGTCTGAAATGTTTTAAAACAAGGCTTTCAAAGATCATGGCAGGCTGTAAGGAGCCCGAGGCCAGCCCTCGTTGACAGCATTTGTAAACTGGAGCCTTCAGAAATCCTGCAAAGCGCATTCCCCTGGGCTAGGATGGGCTCAGATAATGAGAAGCATCACAGATTTGATGTTATTCTGTCTTGTTCAGGAACCTGGCATAGAAGCCAAATTCCTAGGGCATAATTTGGCTCTTCTAATAGAGATAAATGATATCTTACGAGGATATCATCCTCCTCTTCCTGCAGAGTATTGCCTGAGTTAGTGGAGTCTTTCTGTCCACTCTAGGACGTGAGGCAGAGATGCCACCCTCAGCTTTTTATTCTTCCAGTTATTTCCTAGACTTCTTGAGTAGGTGAGGCACAAAAAAAATAGTGTGTTCATTGAACCCAAAGCATGTCTACCAGGAGCTGGAAATTAAAGCTGTCCTGGTGGCTGTCCTTCTAACCTTTCTGGGCACTTAAGAGCACACGGGCAAACTCTCCCATCTTTTACTGGTGCATGGAGTTGTCTGTAAAAAAAAATGTTTGCCAAGGCCATGGCAGGCTGTAAGTGTGGGGGGGCTGGCTGTGTCCCATGGGTGTGGGGGCATTCTTAAGTGAACAAGCAGCAGAAACCTGAGCAAAAAGGGGAGGAGGCGAGGAGAGTGGAAACGAAAATATTTCACACTTGAAAGAGTGCCAAGGACAAAATTGGATTGCAGGAAACATTTCTGCACTGGTGTGGTGTGGGATTTTTTTCCATTTCTCATTGAAGACGCTGAATTGACCATGTGCTGCTGCCAGTGGCGGTGCTGGCAAGGCTGGGAGCCTGTCCCGTCCCTGTGTTGGCAGCAGGGTGTGTTAAGAGATAACTGGGAGGTTGCTGAGGACTCCTTCAGCTGGAGGAAGCAGCGTGGTGCCAGTCTGGGCTGGTCCCTGCGATTACGTCCCCGCGGGTGTGTCTGTTAAAACCCCGCGGGGGAGCGGCACAGCACAGATACATGCGAGCCTAGCGGAGCTGGAGTGGCCGTGGCATCAGCTGAGGAGCGATGGCATCAGCGGGTCCCTCCGTGGCCACCACGCAGTCCACCCTGCCCTCCGGACCGGCCATCTTTAAAACCGTTCCCTACGCCTTCATCCTACCGGAGATAGTGAGTACGCCGAGCTTCGCTGTGCTCTAACACCCGGCTACTGGCTCTAGGGACTTCTGGGCTTAGAAATCTGGGCGCGTAGCCCTCAAAAGGATCCTGAAAACAGCCTGAATGGGAAATGGCTTCTTGTCTTTTAGCTTATACTGAACGCACAGAGCTGGTCTGTGTGACTAAATTGTTCTCAGGCCAGCGTGAGGACCGGATAAGCTCCAGCACCACCACGGAGCCCGTGCAGGGGGCTGCCAGCTGCTGTAGGGCTATGAAGGGCTGGAGTGCTGCTTGCCTTGGGAGCAGAAGCAGCTCCAGTTAGCAAATAGAAATTGGAAATAGCTTACAGTTAAGGGAGTTTTGTTCTTAATATAAGACTTTCCAAGGGCTAGAGGGCTACAGGCACATGGGCTTCTCGTAAAGTGTAAAATTCCATAAATCTTTACATTGCATCTGAGTCCAGAGGGCATCCAGTGCGAGTGGCTGCAATAGCTGCTCCTGTACTTTGACACACAGCACAGTAGCTCGTAGCCACAACGCTGGTGCTGGCAGCACACACCACCCACACCTCGTGGGCACAGTCGCTGTAAATCGGGAGGAGTTTCATCCACCAGAGCTGGTGTGGCACAGGGCAGCGTGAGCATATCCAATAGCCGTATGTGCTGCTTCTGCACAGTAAATACTTTAGGTGGATCCAGAGCAAGCGACTCACTCTGGGCTGGTATGTGAAGTTAGGAGACAACTTCCTCGTGCTGTGATTTCAAGCCCAGATTAATGTGCAGGCAGGGCTGGGCTGACATTGGTGGTTCACATTTCCGAGATAAAAGCATGCTTTCTGGCTTCTTTGCCAAAGCCCTCGGGGTGTGTTTTTTTTTCCTTATGTCAAACACAGCATTTCTTTCCGTTTTGTAAGAAATGTTTTGAGGTATTTCCCAAGCGTTCAGGGAAACTCATGCCAGCTCGTGGTGCTGCTGCCAGTCCAAGGATGCCTCGCACGGAGGCTGGTCTGTGCTACCCAAAGATGAAGGGCTTCCTGTAGCAGCCGGGGCTGGCCCGGGAGGGAAGGAGGGAGATGAGGTGGGATTCAGAGAGGACAAGGAGATTTCCCCATCCTGTGCTCACCGGAGGTGCCTTTGTTTGTCCGTGGCAGCTCTGCGGGACCTGGGTCTGGATCCTTGTTGCTGCTACCTCCGTCTCCTTCCCGCTGCTGCAGGGATGGGTGATGTACGTGTCCCTCAGCTCCTGCCTCATTTCCCTGCTGCTCCTCCTAAGTTACCTCTTTGGCTTTCACAGAAACAGCGAGAACTGGAAAGTGCTGGTAAGGACGGGCTCAGAAATGGGCAGATGTTGGTGGCGGCAGCAGCTGGTAACAGCAGCTGGAGGTGGGTTGGCCGGCCCATCTGCAAACAAACGTCCCTTTCCTCATTGGGGACATGGCCGGGCCTTTTACTGGAAGTGCCTGGAGGGGGGGGGGGGGGGGGGNGCTGGACACAGCCCCTTTTGGAGCGCAGGGTGAAGGGGAAGAGATCGGGATGTGATTGAAGCTGTTCCCACCTTTGTCCCCATGAACTCGTGAGCCCATGGCTGGGCTCTGTGCTTTCCCACCTGGAAATGGGTTCCCTTGGGTGCAAGCAGGAGGGTTTGGCATGCTACGAAGCACCCAGGCAATGCCTGGTCCCAGCCGCTGCCCAGCTGCGTGTGTCCTATTTGCGCACTCCTGCGCACAGAGACTGGACGGTGGCGTCTCTTGTCCTCAGGGTGAATGGGAGAAAGACAATGCCGAGCAGCGGTTGATCCATACCACTCCCATGTTTTGCAGGATAGTTTGTACCACGGTGCCACAGCCATTCTGTACATGAGTGCTGCTGTCTTGCAAGCCAACGCAACAATCCGCTCCGAGTTCGGCCCCAACTCACCGCTCTACTACCAGCTCAACTGCGCGGCATCGGTGAGTCAGTCCAGAAGAACTCAGGCAGGCTGAAGCACCTGAATTTCCCCTGGGCAGAAGCAGGAGCAAATATTACAGCTATGGCGGGGCACTCCAACCCCAGCCTGTGCAGCCCAGCAGTGTCGCACAGTGGTTAGAGCTTCGGCTTCTTTTCTCCATCACATTGTGCAGTCAGCACAGGCTTGTTGGGGTTCAACAGCTCATGGACAGCCTTGCAGAGCTGCCTCCTGGGCAATTTGGGGGGGCTTTGCCTCTTGAGGCTGGAGAGAGCGCTGTAGGCTGGGTGGTTCCCCAGGTTGAGAGCACTGCGAGACGATGGCGTTAAACCCTGCAGGGATGCTGCTGACCTCAAGCTTGTGCTCTTCCTTTCCTTCAGTTCTTTGCCTTCATCACGACCTTCCTGTACATCCTTCACGCTTTCAGCATCTACTACCAGTGAGCATGGCGGAGATGGTGCCAGCTTCACGTCTGCAGGACGAGGGCTTTCCCAGAGCAAGGGCAGCAGCCAGCTTCCAAGAAGGTGTCCGGCACCTCCACTGACCCTGGCGAGACGCGGTTTCTTTTTCACTTTATTGAAGGAGGGATTTTTGTACAGCGGTGTTGTGTCAGTGTGGTTGTGGGGACGTTTCACATGGGGGCCTGTGGGCTACATGAGGGGAGACCGTGCGCGGGCTCCAAGCCAACCTCCCCAGCCAACATCCGGCTGAGCCCAGCGGAGCAGGGTTCAGCAGAGCAATGCCCACCGCGAGCACCTCATGCTGCCCACTGGGGCCTCCTCTGCAGCAATGAGCCTCACCATCGCCCAGAGCCAGACCCACAGGCTCCAGGCTAGCAATTTAAGTAAAATGAAAGTAAAGGGCTTGGGAAATCTCATTATTTTAAGCCATTTTTGCAATCCTGCTCTGCTCCTGTCTTTCCGAGATGCTAGACAGGGGCACTGCCCTTGCGGTGCAACAGCTCCTGTTCACCTTGGGACGCCTCTCCCTCTGCGAGCTGTCACCCAGCCCTGCCACTCCCCCCGGAGCCCAGGGAGAGCAGACCCAGCTCTAGGTATGTCGTCAGCCCTCGGAAACGAAGAAAATCTCGTTTTCCGTCCTGCAGGCTCAAAGGTCGCGGACAGGGAAAGGAGAGTTCTTTACAAGCTGCTGAGCATAGAGGGCACCCGGTGCAGCGGGTGAAGGTAATTGCTGTTGTACCTTGATACAGGACACGGGAGCGCACAGAGCAGCTGGGGAGGCACTGCCCGTGCTGTCCTGGGCGTGTCCGTGCAGCTGCTGGGAAATCACACCACGGAGCTGGGCTGGGGCATCACTGCACAGGGATGGGGAGGAGCCGTGGACACTTCTGGCGCTGCAGGTGGAGGGATTTCCTAGCCTTCCAAGGGGAAATTTTCCCCCAAAGTGCGTAGGGGATTTCTTTGCATTCACAGTGGCAATTTCCTCCAAAGCCAGGGGGTATTTCCTGCTATTCCAAGGGGAAATTTCCTCCACGTCTGGGGGAAATAGCTATTATTTGAAGTCGGAATCTCATCCAAAGTGCATGTGTGTGAGGGGGAGGTCTTGGCCTTCCACGCGGGAATTTCTGCCAAAGTGGGTGGATGGTAATTCACTGGCGTCTCAAGGCGGAGTCAGCCCCACAGCAAGGGAAAAATTTCTAATATTTCCTGGGGAAATTTCCTTCAAAATGAGGGGGATTTTTCTGGCATTTATAGTGGAAATTTCCTTGGACATAAGGAATTTCCTGGCAATCCCCAATGGGAATTTCCTTCATAGAGAGAAGAAATTCCTCACAATCCCAATAGGAATTTTCACACAAGGGAGGAATCTCCTCCAAAGGAAGGGGTCTTTTCCCCACATTCCAAGTGGGAATTTCCTGGCATTTCAAGTGGAAGTTTCCTCCAAAGCGAAGGGAGGCTGTCTTGGCCTTCCCAGTGGACATTTTCACCAAACTGGGAGAGGGCTGGAGACATGACAGAGCTGTCCCTTTCCCAGTTACGAATGGATGGAGCATACGCTGAGAACATGAAAATGGTAAGACCTCTTCAACATGGGTTTGGGTTTGTTTTTTTTTCCTCATACATCCTTTCTTAAGAAGTGGTTGCTAACGCAAAGAAAATTCATTAATAATGACTGCAAAATGTGTTGTACGCTAATAGTGAAAATATGCAGTTTGATACAGCATTGCAAAAAATTACAGGTTAATCAGATTTTATGCAAGAAATCCTATTCAGAGAAAAAGATCTCATTTATTCTAGAATTCATTTTGTTACTGAAGAACACAAACTTTGACCCGCATCCTGCAGTAAATTTGAGCAGAAAACTGCAAATATTTCTCCAAATCATAGATTCAGCTCATATAGGCTTCAGTGCTAAGCGTAAACGCATCTGAGGTGTAAGGAGTATTCTTAAGAAGTTATTACTCTAAATCAAAGTTGCAAACAGTTTTAAAGACATTGGTATATTAGATACTGAGTAAGAGAGACAGACAAATCCCTTGACTTCAGGTCCTGTTAACTTATTAATGTTTATATGCAATGATTTTGTTTTTTAGTAACTATAAAAATATTGACTAAAAGCAACAGTGTGGTGAGACAGCAAGAACAGTTTCAGGGGAAGCAGCATAGGAAAAGGCACTGAAAGGTGACTGAAAATGATGACAAAAGAACACAGCTCTTAAGTGCTGAATACAGATGACCAAGGAAAGAAAAAAATAAATAAATAGGCAATGTTCCTTTAGGAAACAATTTTCTATCTCTGGTTCAGCTAGATTACTCCCAACATATAAATTGATAACAGTAATACAATTTTGTGTTCCTCGACTTTCAGATATTTCATTCGGCTATATGCTGTATTTGGAATAAGGTATCTTTTAAGTGTCTGACCAAATAGATCTCAGCTACTATATAAGCTCTGTTCATTGAACAAGCTAATTTTACTCCGTAAGAGTTAAAAATTTCCTTTCAAAATCAAAAAATGTTTGCAGACCTAGAAGGCTACAACAGACTTTAAACAAGCACATCACAGAACTTGTAACAAACCTCCGAGCGTGAAAAGCCTTATTACTCCAAACTTACTTACAGTAGCTTTTCTCTGGCGTCTGCTGACTGCCTTTACAAAATGTGCAGCCGCAGAGCTCAGTCGCTGGCAGTGCCATCACCTAGCACCGGCATTAGGGGCGTCCCTCCTCTCTGCATCTTCAGAGCTGGAGGCAGCGGCAGAGGGAACTCCCTCCTCTCTCTGCCCCAGATAGTCCTCCGCTTCTGGAATAGCGCTGACGCGCAGTACATCCACGTAGAGAAGGTAGTCCTGGAGACAGGCCGGCAGTGGCAAGTCCCGGATAAAGCGGTCAGACCGTAGACGTTCACTCGTTAAAATGGACCGGATCTCGAGACGACAAAGGTGAGACAGGGAAGGAATGAAGGCTGAAAAATTACAAGTCAAACAGTGAACAGAACCACGGGATTACGCTGTCTGCTGCTGCCTCGTGTAGACAGATCCATCTGAAACCCCACCATCTCTGCCAGGTAACGAGGCGGAAGTCCTGACTGCGAAGGGCACTTCTCTGCTAGAATCAGCCCTTCTGCTGTAACATTAACTGCATCATTTAGGCACCCGCCATACTCACCTTTCTGTATTGAAATACAGAACTTTGCAGGACTAGAAGTTTTGTAAGCCTTCAGCTGGCGGTATGAACATCAGTTCTTGAATTTTTCAGCATGAGCCCTTCATTTTTAATTTTCTGTGCTCACTCACGTGACCAGCTTATCTCAATTCGAGTACTTGATACTCAAGTGGGAAAGCCTCAGCACAGCAGCTGGCCTGCTTGCCCTAACTGGCCTGCTTGCCCTAACTGCTCTTGGCTGAAAGAATGAAAAAGCGAAGACTTTGAAACTTTTTTCCCACCTGCTTTTTCCTCTCTGCAGGTTTGGTTAGTATTACTATTTTTAATAATAATAACTAATATATTAAATAGATTATATTTAACACTATAATATAATCATATTTAATCAATATATTTAATATAAAATATAATAAATACATCTAGTACTTATATTACAAATATTACTATTTGGTTACAGGGTACTGGATACTATTACTACACAAATACTAGCAGCAAAGGAAACAAAAGAACTCCAGCTAAATTTCCCCAAGTAAAGCCTTTTTTTTCCCCCCACTCCAAAAAGATATCCTAATTAGTGTTAAATACTCTAAAGAAAGTCTTATTTAATACCATTAATGTAATTCAGACATTTTCAAGATCACTGCAGCCCCTTTTAAAGAAGAATATGTTTTAAACTGAGTCACTAATAAATCTGAGCACAGTTTTTTCAATAACATGATGCACACAGGTCACAGTACAAACTCAGTATGTTAAAGCTGCTTTTCTGGAGAGTGAACACATCAAGCCCTTGTTCCTGGACAATCCTTTACTGAACCTTTTTGGCTGACCACACTTCAGTTATATGAGTGATGATAAACTTCCAGATTTACAGGTATTCAGTATGGTGATTTAGATGGTTTGTATTTTAATTACTGTGAAATGCTTACAGAACAAGACAGACACTTCATTGGAAATACAAACCAAATTTAAAAACAAAAAAGTCAGATATTGTCTAGAAAATGTAACCAAGTAATATTAATCGTCTTCCCTTAAATCTTCGCAGAGGCTAAACATCATTTTAGGAAGATGCAGTACTAACTTGCAATTGCTGCCCGTATTTTATAGCGTACACATTAATTTGAAGTAAAAAAGAACCCATCCTGAAAATACCTACTTAAAACATGTGAATTATGAATTGAACGATACAATGAGTAAAATTCATTCAAATGTTTTGTTTGTTTGTTAAGGTAACTGTTTTTGCTGCTGCCTAGTTGCAGGACAAGCAATTTCTATTGACTATTTGACCTTCTTTGCCATCATGCGTTAGCGCAAAGAGCTGTTTCCTGCTTACATCCTGGAGACTGGTATACACAGAGACTTTTTTTTCCTAATTGTTTTGCTTACCTAAATGGCTCTTGGGAGTCCAACTGAATTTCTCTTTGTAGTCTGAAAGGTCTTGTTCTACAGCTGGAGGAAGTCTCTTCCAGTTTGTGAACTCCAGAATGAAATTAAGGACATCCTCACTCACAGAGTACATCCTGCATAACAAAAACTCCCATAAGATATCATTTTACACAATAGCATAAATATAATAATAGAAATAACACAGAGAAAGCTTTCTTATTTTCTAACAAATCCTTAACAATCTATATTCCAAGCACAAAACCAGAAAACTATTAAAGAGAAGTTCAAAGTAATTTTGATAGCATGACCCATTACTAACATAATTTTATCTTCCTCCATTGCTTTTTTAGAAGCTAGACTGCAAGAGAAAAATACCTGCTCTGACATATAAATGCCTCAGTAATAGCCAGCACTCTTCTCTGCATCTACTTCTTATTCAGTTTACACCTAACTTTTAGTAAGGGGTCGAGACCCCAGGACATTATAAGTATTACCATCACATTTGGGGAAAAAAAAAGTTGTAGCAAATATTTAGCTACTTATTTAAAAACAAGCCAACAAAATTTGCAAGTGTTTCAAACTCCCCTACATTTCAAATCTTTAGAATGTAGGACGAACTTTCAGCACTAATTTAACTGGATAGAGTGTAGAAAGAGGTTTAAAGTAACAGCAGGGAAAAGAGCTGTTTTAGTATTACCCATGATGAATGCAATTTCACAGAGCAGCTTCTTGGCTAGATGTATACAATTCTGAATTTTCATCTAAATGGAAATCTGAATGCTCTAAACACACAAAAATACCGGACTAAACATTTTTGATACGCTTCCCTTTTTTCAAGAGAGTCGCGTCAGAAGTTATTTTATGTCCTTTCTAGTTTTTATTATTTCATTTTTCAACATTAAAAGATTTCATATTTGGCTGAATTTTTATACATTTACTGAAAAGCATACAGGAGAGAGGTCCGACTGCCCAGCCTTCTGCAAGAGAACGGTGACTTTAGTTTTCCCACTGGTTATGATTATACAATTGTTTTGCACAACAAGCCAGAGGCAGTTAATCAACCATACGCATATCATTTGCTCTATTATCCTCCTGTTATTTTCCAAGATGGAATAGTTACCATTGAAGTTAAACTCACAGAAACATCAGTTCTGTAGATTATGATGTGGAACACACTATTTTTTAAAAATGGGGTATTTAAACAAAAGTAATCTCTATAAAAGCATTTGTGGATTACATAATGAAGTACTAAAAAGCATCATGTATCATGTAAATGGACACGGATCTCTGTTCACTCCCTGAATTGTCATCTTGCAGGTTGCAATCACTCGGTCTTCTCTGTATAAATATGACGTACAGAAGCACAGACATACCGTGCTTTACATATGCTCTCTACTGTTCAGCGCATCGTGGATGCTACTGAACAACAGAATCTCACTAAATCAGAAATGATTATGATTTAAAACTACCAACAGCATAACAAAGTAACCATGGTATCTTAACATTAACTGAAATATCAATCGGTATTTAAAACCAAATGAATCTTGAAATCCTCCTCCTTTCATACAGTTGAGTAATGCATGTAATGAGGTTACAGTGCTCAAATAATCTTGTTAGGAGCTCAGAAATATGAAGTCAAAACTAAGCATTTTTTCCATGGACAGGAAAAAACAGAAGAATATAAATACTTCATAATTTTAAATATATGTTTAATTCTGCAGTGCCTAATTAAATATGAACCATCACCAAGCAGTTATTTATACATGGAAGAATATTTTTGCCACAGTATTTTGTATAACACAAACTGTATCCCTCTCCTCCGCTCCTAACCTTGGGCCAGCTTCGCCTTACATTTGTTTCCCATCCCTCCTAACCTCTTTCTCAGTATCTGAAATTCTTCCTGCAATTACTGCATTATACGTACAAACTCAACTTGCAACAAAATTTGGGGGCTTTTAAGAAATGCTGAATGCAGAAAGCAAGAAAGGATGCCTTTCTCCAGGGCAGCAACAGAACGATCTTCGTTCTGCCATCTTCCTGAAAGAAATTTGTTTTCCTCAGTCCAGCCATTACCCACGAATCTTCTCTTTCAGACTTTCCCTAACCCTCGCCATTGCTGATCACGGCAACTGATTATCGCGTACTCTCCTCTGGAAGCACATGTTAAATAGCATTGGCAGCAGCTTTACGGATTAGCATACAACATTTAAGAAAACAAGATAACATTATCTGCTTACCAGAACCGGAACAGTAAATTCACCGGATTAAAACCAGCCAGGAGCAGATAAGGCAGCCATTCCTTGTACTCCCCGTGCGCTTTAACTGTGTAACTTATGAACTCTGATAACTGGTCGCCAGCAGGCAGAGAACAGCCCAGCTTCAAGAAGCGTCGAAACAAAGTAAACTTTTCATGGTACAGGCAGTATCCCAAATTAATCCCAAGCAGGGTGATCCCGTATTTCAGGAGAATACCAATTAAATTAAAAAACCTACAAACAGCACACAAGGAACAGGACATCCCATTAGTTTTTCACAGAAAGCATCTGCCTTTTCACTTCTTGCCAACGAGAGAGCAGATTTCCTCTACCAAAAATCCCCTCAAACCAAAGAAAACCCCATCACGCCATGCTGGCTGCAATTGTTTCTAGAAAGCATCAGCTTAAAACAAAACTGGCGTAGGAGTCTCCAGTCCCTACATTTAACACATTTGTTCTTTTTGTCCTGAAAAGCCCAGGGTTCCTTCCAGGCTCCAACTCCTCAGAGCAAGCCTCTCTTGATAAACAGAAAGCACCCAAAGTCATCACATTGCTGACATCTGTAGCCCAGAGGCACTGCCACACCACTGATGCGTGCTTGTTATAAACTGAAAGCACTGTGCTCATCATTCACCTTAAAAATGCCGCGTGCAATAGATGGACAAGTATGTGAAAACAGCAAAGGACTGCACCCCGGAACTCAGGGACCAACCTAATATTTGAACTTTCCAAGGGTTTTACATCCAGCTGTATTTGCAGGAAGCTCTGCAACCCACTGAAATATCGCAAACATTTTTAAATGTTCTTTTTCTATTTTTAATTAAAAAGAACTGTTTTACTAAAATCAATTTTATCAAGTATAATAGGCACAAATATTCAAATATATTCAGCAATGGATATCCCAGCCAAGCAAATTCTTTTAACAGCTTTATCCAGGGAAAAAAAGTACATCGCCTCAAGACCACCATTTTAAATAAGGGCAGGCTTTCTCTCAAAAAGTAATTTCTCAGATAGACTCTGCATGCCTGTGTTCAAGCCTCAGTTAGTTATAGGAATCAGGGCACCAAGGCACATCCCCTAATCTAGTATTTTGGCTAAGAAGGTTTGCAGATGATGAACTTCTGGAACTGTTAAAGTATTGCTTAACTTGATTTTTCTTCCTTAAATAAAAGAAATCAGAACAGGTCACATGTGGAAGACAAGAAGCAAGAATAAGAAACTGAAATCATGAGTCACAAATGTAAGCGAGCGCCAAAAGCTATGGTTTTGGATCTATTGGATAAAGTGCATTTTAATGGGGGGTGAACAAAATTCACAACTACCAAAAACTCAGGAATTTAAATGGTAGCACAAACAACAAATTTTGATCCACGTACATGAAACATTCTGTTAGAATCTGAGTTCTAAGAAGATGTAAGTGTCTTTACGGAGGTATTTCCTTTAATGAAGCACACTTAGGCACATAACATTACTTCGCATTAATGTTCCTGAGGACTGTCTACAAAGGGTGCACTAACCTGAATTCTGAAATGACAGACAGCAATTAGCTGCAGTAAAAAAAAAAAAAAAAAAAAAATTTTCGAATGGATTTCGAAACACACGGAATTTCTCCATTTTTTTAGA
>VXAL01004911.1:31863-56468 GCA_013399475.1 Chauna torquata
AGACAGAGAAAAGCTGGAGTAAAAAAAAAAAAAAAAAAAAAAATTTTCGAATGGATTCTGTACCACATGGAATTTCTCCATTGTTCTAAGGTATAAAGCGGTATCAGGTGATTGCTCTCAATTAAAATCTGAAACATTACAGCTCTGTACAAAGCTCAGCACTGCCAAGAAGTGACTGAGATTTGATTCTCTATCTTGCTTTGAGCTGTGTCAGCACTGAATCCCTCAAGTAGTATTTTATACATTGAATTAGGTTGGGAGGAGGACAAGGCGAGCTCAGGGACAGCAACATCTAGATCTCTTAGAGTATAGCCCACTCCTCCACAGATTAATTTCCCATAGAAAAATGAAGAAGCTTCATTACTAAAGCAAAAATCAACAATAAGCACATTAAGAACACCTCACAGACATACCGTATGCATACTTAGGACGTAAGGCTTTTATACCTTACTGTTTTTCCCCTACAGTGATGGCCTTGGCATTATGAAGTAAGCATTATTTTATTTCCTGTGGAATACCAGGGATGTGCACTACCTACCAGGCATCAAAAGAAATGGGTCATGATCTCAAAGAATTTATCGTTCAATTTTCAAGTCCTCCTTACAGCTATAACATTGAGCTGATTATTTCTGCTTGTCTGATGTACAAGACTGGCATGCAGGAAAGTAAAACGCTATTTTCCAGTAACTCATCCTCAGTGAAAAGAATCTAGCTAATTAAGAGTCCTCTGGATTGAATTACAGCATCACGCCACGTTCCCAGAAGACAGAGACGTGTCGATAAGGCCTTCTGAAAGCACAAAAAGTAGACTATTATGTTCTACAAGAGTCCTCCTCAAAGAGCAGAGCTTCCCCGAGGAGCCTTCAGCAGCAACCCCACACACTATCCTGCTACTTATGGTTTAACTCTGCCAGCTCAAGAGTTGAGGAAAAAGGGCAGGAAAACACCGTGCATTTAAAAGAATAGTTAAATAAACACCAACGGAGTTAAGAATAATTTCAAAATGTAAGAGGTATACTTACTTTTTTTGGAAAACCATACACATGGGTGATCTGCAGTTGAAGTTAAGGCACTCTTGAGCATCTGGACTGTAGCCTTCCTTAAGTAACATTTCCAAACATTCTTTGTTACCACCATATACTGCTGAATACACAGGGCTCACTTTGCCTTCTTCTTTGTCACAAATCCGATCAGTAATTGGTATTAGCAACTCTAGTATACTGCAAATATTTAAAAACACTACTTACTTATGTGATCTTATGCAATAATAAAGTTTAAAATTTATGGTCATTTTTCATATGGTCATTACAACTCAAGAAGAAAACCCTACCTGTTTTTTCATTACTCAGTTTGCTTTCAAGAAGAACCATTATCATTTCAAACACAGACCCTGAACGTGTGAATTGCAAATAAAATGAGTTATTTCCTTCTGTTCAACAGCACTCACCGAGATACTGAAGCAGAAAAATCATTCCATTTCACCCTTCACACCTTTGGCCCACATCCTTCCCAGCTAATGAGGGTTACTGGACAAACACCAGTTCCTTTGCTATGAGGATTTATTGGTGCTGCTCAGAGATTGCCAGTTACGTATTGCTGCAAGAAGGCAGCACTTGATTTAAAGACATCTCTAGCATCGACAGTTCTGCCAACCCACCTTCCATTTCTGAGAATGAAGTAAAAACAGTTCAGTATCAACCACGGTCTCCCCTCCTCATCAGTTTGAGAAGAGGCATCAATTTGACACACAAACTTTAATGACAGCTCAGCTGATGAACTCCTGTTGTCAACAGTTGAAATCAAGCACCTACTAATAATCCTGCCGTGCGTGTCATCATTAACAGATCTGACTTTAAGTGCTGCCACACGTGTGCAAACCATGGGGTTCCTGACAGATGCTTTTCCGCAATGGCCTGCTACTCCAGGAACATCTTTCCACTCCAGGTTTTCTGCTGCAAACTGACTTATTTCACTGGGATCAAGCAAAGCTACCAATGCATTTCTGGAACATAAAGGAACTGTTTTGTGGCTTACATTTTCTGGATGGTTCAGCTAATTCATTATTTGCATATAATTACTTCTGCTACTTCACTGTCACAACTGTAATTCTAATTAAGAGCTGTTCAAGTCATGTATAAATTACATGATATTGTTATTTACATTTTAAAATGTAAAAATAATATGGCTACTAAGTAAATTGGTATCTGATTCAGCACTGTGGAAACCCTTCTAAACCCATTCAGTTATGGATCAGACCCTGATTAGATGCTGACTTCACTTTGTTCACTTTACTGGGACTACTAACAGACATTTAAAATATGAAAAGATTTAGAATTTCTAAACTACAAATCAGTTTGAGAACTCATTTTTCTTCCTTTTAGAGCTGAACATCCTCTTTGTTGATTAGGTTTTTATTACCAGAATGCTTTGTCTGAACGTATTTTTAACCACCTACTTTTTGTGCCCCATTTCAGCTGCCGCATGAATAGGTAACTGCCAGTTATCCTCATTGCAGTACAGGTTTGGATCTGCCCCTTTCGATAATAACAGCTCCACACATTTCGCATGGCCCTCCTGCACTGCAATCAGCAGCGGAGTGGCTCTGTCTTTGGCTTGACAGTTGATGTCTGCGCCTGAAAAAAAGGCAATGCTTTAGATTACTCAATGCGAAATAAACAACAAATTAACATTAATCAGTAATGTTTTTCACAGAGTGACTTCACGATGCAACATTTTTTCCACAGCAAGAAGGAAACATTTACTAGCTCGCTGCTAACTTTTAAAGGGTCGGAGCATTAACTCACTCAAACACCAGTGTGACAAGAGACAAGCGTGCTGGAGGAAAGGCAAAGCACTAGGCGATCTTTTGTTTGCAACTATTTTTTGAGATGTTCCCCCCCAACTACTGGTAGATCCGTTAGTACGATTCCTCTGGTTTGGATGAGGCACCCCCAGGTTTAATGGTTACGCAGTTAATTTTGGTTGTAAGGACACATGCACTTAGACACATGAAACTTGTTCATTATGTGGATGAAACTACTGCTGTCACTTTATGACCAGAGAGAGGCTTCTTCACCTAGCCTGAACAGTATCAGCAATGTCACCAAAATAGTACTAATAGAGTGCTATTGAAGGTTTTTTGAAGACCCTGATGATCCTTAATCGTTTCATAGTTTTATTACTTCCTACTATCATTTGATGAAACCTACATCAAACTACTGAAACAACTTGTAAGTAATTAAGATGGTTTTGCATACCTACCTGCAACTAAAACCGTATTACACTATTTAAACATGACATTATGATGTGCAAAAGAAGAACTAAAATTGTATGTGAAGACAGGTTGACGCAAGCTCAAAACCAATGAAGCCAAACAAGAGACTGCTATTACCATGGGATGCAAGCATTCTTAAACTCTCCAGCTTTCCATACTGAGCAGCAACAAACAACGGCGTAATTCCAAAGTCATCCTTACACTCGATGCTTGCCCCTTTCTCCAGGAGTATTTTCATTATCTCAGTGTATCCCTGAAATAAATATTTTTATTCTTAACAGAAAAAGAAAAAAAAGAAAAAAAAGGGAATTGACATAATCTGTTTTTTTCCCCACCCACTCTAAACAGAAGTAAGAGAAATGCATTATATTCAATATTTTAAAGATACACCAGAAAATTATTGTTGGAAAAAATTAGACAAGTTTAATTTATATTTTCACACTTGCTCATTTACCCAATAAACACAAATGGAAATTAAATTAGTTTATTAGAATGGTTAAGCTAATACATTTCGATTCTGGAAACAGGTCTTATATCTCACAGATGAGGAGATACCAGACTGAACTCTTTCTCAAAAATCTTGTAACGGGTTCACTTCCCAAATACAGTAGCGAGCTTGTAAGTGCACGCAGTATTTAAAATACTTAAATAATTATTGCTTCCCAACATCAACATGTCATGTAGTTTCAGATACAGTCTTCAGTCCATTGCAAGCCCTTTAGCATTTATGACTATTAGGGTAGGTTAGGAAAAAATCACCTGATAAAAAGGCAAAAGATACACAAATTACCACTCAGAATACACCGGTTACATGGAAACGGTATGATACACTCACAGGTTACCTGAAAAGCAGCTTGGTGCAAAGAATTCCACCCAGACCAGGAATGAGGTCCTTCAACGCTTGCTCCATGTTGGAGTAGAAGCTTTACAATGTCTGCATGTCCGTTTTCAACAGCTTCAAATAAAACAGGAAAACAAAAAAAACAACAATTTCTTATTAAAAAAACTCATTGAAAAACTCAGATGGTCTCATCACTGAGTTCCCAACGCAATAATCCCAATTCTTTTATACTTGTCTTTTACTTGCTTACTTGCCTTTTGCATTTAAACTGCAAAAGCAGAGGTGCAGAGAGGAAACTTAGTCACCAAATTTCTGGCTAGGGGTGTTAAAATCCCACCCACTTTGTGCTAACACAGAGAACGAAAGCAAGTTTCTCTCCTGTGAAGCACACAGACAATTCTGCAGTAGGCACCTAACTGTGTGACAGCTGCAGTGGCCTCCTGAACTTATGAAGCCCACTGGCTACGTTCCAACAACTTCCTCAAAACTTTGTATAAAACTTTTTACAAAAAACTTTACAACTGTGTTTTAGCCCTCTATATACAATTCATTTATAATTTGTACATTTAGTTTATACAAATATATCCATTGACAAAGCCTCCTTTAGTATCCTGACTCATCCTTGCATTTCTGCCACCACCAATCCTACCAAGACACTTTTCTTGTGTACCAGTAAGCGCTTGATATGGCGATAAATGACCTGTGAATCATCACTAACTTTTGAATATTTGTGCGCAAGCTTGCAGAAGGAGTGCCTCTGGCTTGCAGTACTCCACGTCCGACACAGAGCTGTGCCATAGCTCCGTCATACAGCCTGGATACCTGACCATAAACGTTTTCCATTTTAAAAATCCCTTGGGTACACAACCCGAAGACCATTCCTTGGTCCAGCCTCGTCTATGCAAGCACTCAGACATACTGTTAATTACCACTATCCAACGTGCCTTTAATGAAGATTTCCCCACAAGCGCTGCCTGTTACAAATTGTTTTAAGCAAATAAGCTATTTAGTTATTTAAAAATAAAATGTGAGTAGATTTGTAAATAAAGTTAACGTGGCAGCCACGATGTGTGTAAAACAATAAGCATGTTTCATCAGAATTTGTACTCTGAGAATTCACTATAGCAGAATTCTTAAGCATTTAAGGATGTAAACAAAAATCATGGAAAATACTAAACTAAGGGACCTTAGTCGCTAAACTACCAAATGCAAATTAGAGAAGATGCATTAGCAACTTCACATCCTATTACAAGAAGTTAATATGCCTGGAACTTTGTTTATCAAACAAGTGATGTGGTTAGAAAAAAACTACTCTCATTCTCCACAAACCTTGCGTTGTTTACCACCGTAATATCCCAGAGCAACCCCTGCAAACGCTACTGTATTTTAACACCATTCGGATGCTGTTTGAAGCGCGTCAACATGAAACTGAATTTACATTTATTGAAACATGGATTGGAACTTATTTTTTTACTGAGCTAAGGAAAATAGTTACAATTTGCCAATCAATACTAGTGAGGTAAATATCCCTTCTGGTTTTGGTTCATTTACATTAGAAAGAAAGGCTTCAGAATACTAAATCATTTGTCTGATTAGTATCTTAGTGATGATACACATGAAGCATACATGAATTAGAGATCAAACGCATCAGCCTTCAGGCAGATTTGAAGAACTACTGCCTCTTTCTGAACCGTAAGATCTTCATCGTTATCATTATCTCCCTCAGATTAATTGAGGTAACTCAGATGAATGGACAGCAAAGGAGGGAAAGAACGGGCAGCACAAAGGGGCAGCTTTGAAGATTAAGCGGTTGTGAATCTACCTTTCAGTTTACATTTTAAAATATAATATGCACGGAAACTACCAATTTATTAGCAACGTATTTTTTTAATGTACTGCTGACCACCTAGACCATCACTTTCCAGGAGTAAGAGAACTTTTCACGTAAGAAGCATGAAGGAATTAAAAAAAAAAGACTTGAAACGCCCTCATGCAGACTTAATCCTGTACTTTCTAGACCTTCTCTGTGCTAAAAAGAAACAAAAGACAAAACAAAAAGACTATTTGGTTTTACAATTTTGTTTTAAGACACAATCTGAAGCAGCATTATCTTTAAATAAGTAATTTCTAGACCTACTCCACCTCTGAGCTGAAAGCCTAGTATGTAGGCTACAAAAATATGAAACATGATAGAGAATAAGCTCTGGAGCATACCACGACTCTTCCCCACATATCAGTCAGTCTGAGATTTCAGAAAAGCATGCATCACCTAGAAACAGTGCGGTGGTTGCTTCAGTGGTAACTTCGTCAGGATCAACTCCAGCTTCCAGAAGAACACCAACACTTTCCAAGGACCCACAGCGTGCAGAAAGGTGCAGCGCACACATCCCTTCAAATGTCTTTGAATTTATGTAGTTATCAGGTGGAGCTACAGATGAGAACAATGAAAAGGGTATATTTAGCAATAAATTACAGAACAGTTCTTAAAATAATTTAAAATAACTTTAAATAACTGAGTTATTGGAGACGCAAGGCCTGCAGCGTGTCCATGAACGTGCTGTTAGACTCTTGCAAACAGCAGTATCAGTTACTGCTGGCCCTACACAGATGCTTGCCTTGGACTGAAAAGATAAAATAAAATCAATTGTCATTCCCAGACTAAAACAAGGCCATTTTTTCTTTATCATACCTAGTCAACATCTATGAAACAAATTTACAAAAGAATATGAAAATAGAAACCTATTTAATTTTTATGTCACAGGGGAATTCAGCAGCAAATTAAACTACTTCATATTATTTCTTCCTTACCAGCATCAATTAGCAGCCTCAGACATTCACTGGAATTGTGAGCTGCTGCCTCATGGATTGGCATCCACCCCCTGTTATCGGGGACATCAAGACTGTATCCCTGTTTAATCAGTTTCCTCAGCATTTTAACATTTCCTTCTCTCGCTGCAAGTCCCACGGTGGAACACCGATCAGAATATGCCTCCGTGAAATCCATCCTTTCATTAGATAAGCTCTGCAGTAGGAAGGGGGGGAAGGAAGAAAAGGAGAATAGAGAAGAAGTGGTTGTTAGTACGAAAACGTACACAGATTACAACGGACAGAGCAGCTTTCAAGACAGGGCCACCAGCAGCTTTACCGTTCTTCCTGAATGAACCACAAAGCAGAGCCCTACAGCAACATCCCCCCCGAAGAAATGTTTTGCCACGGCACTTCAACCCGCTCGAGTTAGGCACCCACGCATCGTGGCGTGGCTCCTGTACGACGACGACCTCTGCGCGTGTACAGCTGTAAGGCGGATGATGCTGCCGGTGCACTTCATCGTTTGCTGTTTTGTAAACGCTCAGGCGTGTCCTAAGCATGGGATGCTGACCTCAAACCCTGCGTTTGAGGGACCCGGGTCTGCTTCGCTGTTTCCACGGACAGACCACGGAACAGGCCTAGGGCTGGGTTAGGTGTGTTTGGAAGGCAAGCACCACGCACGCAGACAGGGAGGATGTAAGAACGTTACAAAGACTTAGTGAGCTTGCTGGCCTGAGCTCGGGACGAGCAGGCTCAAGCTCCTGCTGCAGTCTGGCTTTGTGGTTCCGTTTCTGTTTGGTTGCAGAGGCGGTTTCGGGGGAGCCGTTCTCGTAACAGCTTTTACCCACCTGCTCCTGGGAGGCAGGGTGAACGAGGAGAGGCAGCAAGTCTCCGCAGGCCAGCTGGCACACCTACAAAAAAANNNNTACAAAAAAAAAAAAAAAAGGTGAACTTTCACGCACAGGACGGTTCCCTCCCCTGCCCGCAAAGGAGGGCACAGCCGCTGCCCCGACCCGCGGCCTGCGAGNCCATGTGGGTGTTCGGCTACGGCTCGCTCATCTGGAAGGTGGACTTCCCCTACGAGGAGAAGATGGTGGGGCGCATCCGGGGCTACAGCCGGCGGTTCTGGCAGGGCAGCACCGACCACCGCGGCGTGCCGGGCAAGGTGAGGCGGCGGCCGCGACCCGCGCGTGGCCGGCCGAGCGGGGCTGGCTTTCGGCACACGCCTTTAAAACCTGACGCGGCCTCGCGGCGGCGGTTTCCCCTCGCTGCAGCCGCTTCTCGGTCAGATACCGGCGGACAAGCGTCACCGGGCAGCGCGTCCCTGTCCCCGACTGCTGCGAGCCACGGCCGCCGGGCCGCCCCTCGGCTGAGCCGCCCGTATCTGGCGGGGGCTTCTCCGGAGAGCTGGGGCTGCGTGATGCCGGTAGCCCGGCCCTCCGGTGTGAGCTACCGAGGGCACACCGCTCCAGTCTGACTCCTGGTTTATTTTGCTGGGGAGAGATGCGCTTCTTAGAGTTCAAGGATTTCATTTCCTCCTCTACTCTGTACTGTCAATTTGAAAAAAAAAAAAAACTAACAGGACAAGAATGGTAATAAAAATAACCATCGGTCCATTTTAACAGCAGAAAAATAACTGAGTTAGCAGTGCAGTTACTATAGGCATTCATCTAAATAACTACGGGAAAATACTGCATCGTGTGGGTGTGAGGCTTTGAAGAGAGAGGCTGGTTAATAAGCAGAGGCCAGAAGTGTAGACCTGAGTAGCTACCTTGCTGGTTTTCAGCTTTTTTTTACTTTAAAATGAAACTACTGGGAGGAAGAAACTTATTTAGTGGTTGGAAACAAACAAACAAAACAAAACCTGAAAATTCCAGAAGCAAACACTTCCAATTCCATGGGAACATCCGTATTTTTAAGCCACTGGAATGAGAATAATACAGTTTTACTATGCTGTGGAGGCCTGTATCACCCTCCCCATACAGGAGCTATCGCCCTCATCTAATTCTAAATGGCTCGACAAATGCTAAAGAAACAATAGGTTACAGAAGCACCCAGCAGGTTAGATGAATGCCTTTGATGTGGCAGGACTATGTTATTTACAGCGGCAGATGCTGCTCACGATTGAGTCATCAGAAATGCAAACTGATCATAAATGCACAGAAACTGATACTTGAGTGCAACGTAAACAACTTACCTTCTCTGAAGGCTGTTTTTATACTGTGTAAACGTGCTTTCCTGATGCTTGCTAAAGCAGCCGTCTCACCTGCACCCTGGTGACTGCTCTAGAACTGGAATATGGTTTCAGAAGAGCACTCACAGCAAAGGCGTAAGGATTCTTTTTAAAAATAGACCACAGCATGCTACATGTGCCATGGAAGAAATTTTCATTTAGTCTTAACTAGCACTGATTACTACCTCAGAGACTGTGAAGTAACTTGCGCAGTACTTCCAGGCACAACCACACTCCAAGTAAGCGTTCCCCGAACTGCAGGTGGCTGGATAGATGGTGTGCTGGCTGGACAGCTGAGGGCTTTCTCAGTGGGAACCGTCATTCCTCAGCCCCAGTCATCCCTTTTGAAACTGTGTTCATGTGAGTGTTGCGACATTTCTATTCTTCTCTTGAATTTGGATGGACTGAAAAAAACATGCAAGAGTTGTTCGGGTGGGGCATAAGAGTGTGTGATCTGTAAGCCTCCTGTACTTGGGAAGCCAGGCTTTAAAAAAAGCTTAAAAAAATCAATGGAGAAAGTCCCTCTCCTTGCGCTTCAGAAAGTAATAAAACCCTCACATGCCGGTTTTTCTTCCTTTTTGCAAGTATCCTTGGAGAGCCCACTGTGTTACCTTCTGTTGGGCTAGCTGAAATTCAGGGGATACCCAGAGTGTGTTTGTGCAGATTTGGGAAATCCTGCAAAAATGGCCATGCCAGGTTGCTACCAACTAGCACATCCTTTGCTCCAGGAAGCTTATCCACTTGTATTTCTGCCCTAGTCCAGGTCACACCCAGAACCATCATCTGCATGCATACAGAGCCTTAAAACAAAGAAAAAACCTACCCGGGCCCATGCACTGGGCTATTTTTCTTTAGAAGTAGTAAGTTGTTATTTATATAAACTGCTTAATGCATTTTGTTTTTGTTTATAGAAACACTTAGCATTAACAAAATACACTTTTTCTCAGCATCAACAAGTAGATGCCTTCTTGTATTGCTGCCATCCATGAGTTGTTGCTGCTGCTTCCAAGGCAAAGAGGCTCCCTCAGTGTACGCCGAGAACACACACCGTGGAGACTTCCCACTTAACCAGCCCAAATAATCTCTGCTGTAAAACTATTAAAACCCCTGTGACATCGGAGGTGACATCTCTTGTGGGTGAACTACAAGGGAAACTGGTCCTTCAGTACTTACGCATTTTAAAGAACAGCAACGAAATACTAGCCGACAAGTTTAAAAAAGGCTCTCCTGAAAACACGAGTTGCTACAACATTCCACTGTCAGCGCAACAAAAACATACAGAGCACTTTTACATACAATGGCTGCAAGCTTTTAGTGCAAAACTCAGTTGACCCTGTACTCGTACTTTGATCGGCTCAACTTACAGTGTAGTGAGATGGTTAACTAGTTATAAAGCGATGTTTCATCATGGTGTCATATTTTATAGTTTACAGGATGATAAACCAGAAGAAGTTTTGTTAGTATAGAGTAAGAATGCAAAAAAAAAAAGAGTAACTTTTTTTTAAACAAAATATACCAGATTTATGCGTTAGCTCTATTTAAAAATAAGATTTTTCTTGGATAAGTCCAAACGTTCCTTTACAGCAGCTTGAATCTTAACAGGCAATAACACAGTGTTCCCTTAAAAAAAAAAAAAAAAGAAAAAAATGGAAGGCTTGGCTTAGAAACACCTGAGTAAGTAACAAAGGTGTTTGCATAAGTGGCAAATTCAAATTTCTTAGTCTGAGCTTCAGAAAAATGAAGGCAACAGAAATGCAATCCTGCATGATTTGCATAAAACTTAAGGTTCAGGGCTTCCTAAACCTCATCTGGTAAGGCTGGCTTTCTAACCTCTGCATTACTGGTTTTGGTCACCTGTTAGGCTTTCCGGTGTTTCCAAATCCTTCTTGAAGTGTAAATCCTGCAGTCACTTTCTATATTCAACTGGATAGGGTTTGGTGTGGGGGAGCGGTGTTAAAAACATCAGCATTTCCAACTTTTCTCTTTTTCAAATAACAAAGCACAGAGCTTGCACTATGATAATAATCCCCCCTCCTTTTCTGAAATAACCAGCTTCTCGTATTCACAAGCTGTATTTTTAGCCTGCAGTGCTTGAGAGGCTCTCAAAGTAACAGTTCTATTTTTCTTCCCACAGTATCAGACTAATCTACAGTTCCTTAGGCTACTGATTTTATACTTTAAAAATACTGAATTCTTGTTAGTACTCCAGTTCTATTAAAATTCTCCCAGGTTTCAAGATTTGCTAAAACTATTCGGATGCCCTCAACTAATTTAAAAATTGGGGGCATAAACTCACCCAGATGCATTAATCTGAATGGTTGTAACTTTCGGCAGCTCTCTGAAAAGCCTGTAGATGCCTGCGCCCAGAGACCCGGTTTGCTTCAAGGCTGTTCTGTACAAGAACAAAGAGCCATGTCTCAGTGCAGCGCTGAGTTAGGACTGCATGCTCTGGTTATGCCCTTTTCCTTGTGTGGGACATGAAATTTTTTCGTTCTTTAGCTATAAGCCACAGGAACAGTGCTGAAGCGCAAACATTCACAGCTTGAAGTGTGAAACCACTGTTATTACAATATGGTTTGAACCCAACCAATAGCTTGCTGCCGCTCAAACAGTGGAGTCTGGGGTTCTCCGAATAATCCCCTGCCTCCCGGCCCCTGCCCATTTGCTGTAGCTGCTCCCCAGCTTGGCTGCCCGGTGCATTGGCAGCTCTGACACTCAGGCTGTCTCGGTGCGTATCTGGCTGTGCCAGAGACTCTGCACCTAACCTTTGGATGTGCTTAGGAAAAAAAAACCTACAGAAACTTGATGACATGATTAATCTAGCTCCAGCTGCCTGCTGCCCACTGTTAGTCCCCGTGGGACTCCCACATGTTCACTCTGACGTGGGGTTACCAAGTTTATACAAACTGAGTGATTCAGCTTAACATTAAATCATTTTAAAATAATGAAGGGCTTTTAGTTTGTCAAATGGGAAATGGAGAAAGGAAGTCCCATCAGGAAATTGTCCAAATAAGATTTGCTGCGAAGGTGTTGCAGTATGCTGCTAGGCTCTGTGCATTTCTGCGCTGGCTGTTCCGTGGCAGTGAAAATCTAGGACTGCCAGTCTTTGGAAATGAAGCCCAGCTCCAGCTGGATGCTCCCAGCAAGGGGCCTAGGGGAGGATGGACAGACAGCTCCTGTTCTGCCACCGCTAGGCTCAGGAAAAGGAAGTGCAAAAAGCTACTTTTCGATTAAATAAACTTGTCCTTTAAGGAAACTATTTCAAATTACTATATTTCTACTTAATAGCAAACTTTCACACACACACACCCCTTCTGAAAATTTTTAAGAGGTAATCAAGCTAAAATAATTTCTAAGGTAATGTTCCCTTTTATTCCATCTTATTTTCATACCCAGATGCCAAAACTTAATTGATTCTTCTATCAGGAAATATTCAGTAATTTTAGTATCTGAGCACTTCATGGAACCACTGAAAACAATCTAGCATAGCCGTGGAAGATTTTATTTCAGTTTCATAGGACACATCAGCTAGACCTGAGGAACTGCAGGCTGCACAGAACTGGTAGAAATCCCTCAGAGACACCAGATTTAGGAGATCATTCAAGTTTGCCCTTAGCAGCACTCCTTGGGCACAACAGAACTCATTTTGGCTTATATTATGTAGCCAGTCATTTATAGACGTGTTACTTTCTTTACTTAGCTGGCAAGGGTAATACCTCTGGTTCCGTAATGGTGTTTGGTTTAGGTAGTTCCGTGCAAGACGGACTCTACAAACTGATTAAGCAAATATCCTGGCCTTCCCTGGACAAACAGACTGGCTGTGTGATGAGAGAACAATCTGAAGCACAAGTACTCTTCGGTACTTCACTGTTGTTTAATATTTAGGCTTCAGATACAGACATTCCTGGTAATACATAGAAAGTTGTTTCCCACCACAAAATGTCTCTTTAATCCACAACTTACAAATTCTTAGTGACCACTATTGAGAAGACAAGTTAGGGCAGTGTTAATGGCCATGGAGAAAGCTGACAGCCGTAGGGAAATCTAAGCCATATATATACATATGTACCACATATTCTGTATTACTTGTCATGGCTCAGACACTAACTCAGTGTCAATATGGGTAATTGTATTATTTTTATTCTGGTAAAGACAGCTTTTGTTATAAGTTCAGTTATTAGGAAATGAGTAATTGGTTGGTGGGGGGTGACTAGTACATGAGCCAATCAATAGCACACCTGTATCTTGACTATTTTGTGGAGTACCAGATACTCCATCTCGGAATGATTATGGCAGAGCTGGATGACAGAACTATGAAGTGTGTGGAGAGGGTCAGTCATCCTGACCAGAGAGAGGTTACTTTATACAGAAGTATAAAGAGAAATGACCTCTTCAGTTTGGAAAATAAAAAGAGGAGGAGTGAGAGTTGCATCGTAAAAGAATGAACATATAGAGAAAGTGAATGGACAACAAGAATCAACTATTTTTCCTAATATCAGAACTAGAAATACTTAAAATTATCAGGAAGAAAGGCTCAAAAAAATAAAAAAGAACAAACAAAACTAAAAATCTGTATTTAAATTGTGGAACTCACTGCCATGAGATTTGGCAGAGACTATATAAAAGGATTAAAACTATCTGGACAAATCAGTAGAAAAGGGGTATATTTGCAGCTAAGACAGTAAGACCTAGGTGTATGTTTTAATATGCTGTGATTGACAGTCAGAAGAACGCGTATTGTGGAATGGACCGTTCCTGTTTGTCCGTATACCCCCACACGCACATATACCCACCAACGGCTTCTTATATGGGTGCTTGTGTGTATGTGTGTTTCTGTAACAGCATCAGGTGCTTAGGAAAAGAGTATAAAACAGTGTGCTTAAGTGACTGACCACTGGTCTTTATCTTAGTATGGCAATTTTGGCAGTGTCTGTTAAACCCAGTTTGTTAAGTTTGTTAAATGTTTAGCAAAACATTTGATCATCAGAAGTTTCCCATCTAGTGAAGGAGAGAAAACCTAGCCCACATTCACTATTATTGTTCAGATTAGATTCATTAAGATTTACTCTATAGATAAACAGTCAGTGGTATACTTAGCCTAACTCAGGTGAACCCTTCAGTGCTATTATTAGTGCAGAGTGTTAGCTAGCTTCCTTGAGATTAAAAACTGAATGACAGCAAAACAGCCCCAGCTAATTTACTGAGACTATTTTCAGACTAGATGAACAGGTGCATTTCTTACGTCATCTTTTTCAAAAGGAACACCTGAGTTATCTTGATTAATTGTAGTATAGAGCTGTTTCCCCAATGTACTCAGCAATCATTTTAGTACTCATTTAGTTTTGTTGCCTTATATTATCAATCAGATCAGAAATAGATGGCTGATGTTGGGAGAGAACTGGCATGAGAATGAAAAAATACAGCACCTCAGTGCTTATACGTAAACAGCCTTTAAGATTATAAAAGATCTAACACTGAATAAATAGTATCTACAGTCGATGGTATCTATTAAATGCTCTGCAAAAACTAAATTTTATATTTTGCTTGTTAGAAAAAGAATGTGTGGCTTTCCAAAGATTCAGCGTAGGAGAAAACCCTACGTTGTTACTGTGTGAGAGAGACAAATACAAGTATAGACTAAGCAAACAGAAAAGTATGGACACGTCAATTAAGCTATTACTGATGAGTCATAAAAAGACTGAAATGATGTAGTAGCTAGCCCAAGAGTGAAAGTTAGCCAAGACTAAATGAAAGGCATGCACCCATGTACACTAAGTTCAGATTATGTGTAACTCCTAAGAAAATGAATTTCCATCCTAGACTACAACTGAATGAATGCCAGTGTCTCTGCTTTCCCTTACATCTAACCAGAGACACTTGTACACTAACCTGATGCTAAAATGCGCAATTTTACACTACAGACGTAGTAGTTCCTCATAGGCTTTTATGCTTTAAAATGTTACTCTCTTAAATGTTGTTTAGGAGTTGGTATCGACGATTGATCCTTGTGGGTCCCTTCCAACTCAGGATATTCTATCATTCTCCAGGTCATGCAAAAAAATACAGCAATTGTCTTTTCAGTATTTACAAACTGGCTGCTTACTCTTCCTGCAAGAAATAACTTACTGAACTAAAGTTTTTCTTTTAATTTTAGCCTGGAAGAGTTGTGACTCTGGTTGAAGACCCTGAGGTACAGTACTCCTGTCTCTGTAGTGTACAGACTGTCCTATTGTGTTCCCAGCCTGTATAGTAAGTTTCTATTAATTTTTGCTTCTCTACAAGCCAATACTTGAGTTATCTTTACTGCAATGAAAAGCTCTCGCAAAATTTCTTGAGTTACGCCAATGCCTATTCATTATTTCTAATAAATCCATCAATCTAAACTAAGCAACTGCAAGTCTTTTGGGTCTATTATTACAGAAGGTGCATTTTAAGGTATTTTCCTGAATAGTCACTTCAGCTATCCTGCTATAAAACAGTGTCTTACTTTCAGCATATAAACAGTGCTGAAGATACACCAATATCAGACACCAGATACTGCGTCAGAACCATAATCTTAGCCTCCCAAAATAAAAATTGAAACAAACCAAGATTACATTGCAGTGATAAAAAAGGAGATACCCTGGCTTTATTTTTTGCTACACAGATAAAATGCTTAAGGAATTTGATGCCACAACTGTGCATTTAGTTTCTACATAATGTTGTGATATTAGGTCCTGTTTAGGAAAAAAAAGCCATTGGCCTGAGTCTACCGTTCTTGCTTATCTTTCAGCCTTTTACTTAGGTCTCACTTAGAAAAGTGCAATGGAAATGTTTGCAAGGGCAATGTCCAGGTTGGGAGAGGGAGGGGAGCTGAAACCAGGCCTACACTTGCAGCCACATAAGGTATAGGAAAACTAAGATTTTTCTGCCTTTACCTATTTCTAATTCTGTTCAACAGTAAAGAACCTATCCTTACAACTATACGCAATTCTTTTTAGGGATCTTACCCACCAGAGAGCTCTTGGTTGGACTGCTCACCAGCCAGGACAGAAGGACTTGCTAGGCTGGGAAGCCGTGGGAGATTATTTGGTGGTAGACCTGGGGTGCAGGTGCTTCCCCAGTCCCTGCAGACCCGCAGTGCCCCGGGCGTACAGCAGTGCTGCTGTGGTGGTTGTGTCCATCCAGCTTCTCACCACTTGAAGGGAGTGAGTCCCTGCAGGTGCTGCTGCCTCCAGAGCAGGTGGGAAGGGAGCAGAGCTGGAGCAAGGCCACACAATGCAAGGCTGGAAGACAGGGAGGATGGGTATTTTGGCAGTAGTTAGTTTTTATTTACAGTTTCTTATCTATACAGTTATGATAATGTTGTCTTGTCAATCTATTCCCTGAAATAGCAGCCACAGATAGAGGTAAGTTTACCAGTAATCGTAAACTTCGACTGTTTGGGCAGTTAGCAAAACCAGCAAAATGCAATGCACTGTCTCTCATTGTGATTTTCTGTACCTTTCTAGTAAGTGTTCTTTTCACATTACTGTACTGCTGGGTACCATTAGGTTACACAGACTCCTATGGTTATGTTTGTTGTCACTCAGTTTCTATTGTTAAGCAAACTTATTCGTTGCCATAGAAACTTTTTTCCCCTTAGCAAACTAGTTTGGGTTGGTTGTTTTTTTTCCCTTTTCTCCAGAATCTGGTACGGCCAGCTAATCACACCTCGCACACAAACATCACATGATCTGACAAGTAATGTACTTTAATTTCAGTAACTCATTCCACAGCTTCACTAGGTAACCTTATTTTGAATCCACCTTAGCAGACTACAGCCATTTTTCCCCTGCACACACGCCCCAAACACTGCGGTGACAACAGCAGCGGTGCTTTTGTTGGCATTGCCAGCTCTCAGCTCTGTGCCTGCTGTGCGTTCTTTTTCACTAGTGATACACCTACTGTGGTTTGGAAACATCTAGCTTGGAGTTATTTTAATTTGCTCCGTCTGAACTTCTGTGCCAGTTAAGAGGAAACCGCACTGAAAAGAAACATTGTACTGCTCGTCAGGTTTCCGTTTTTTCATTTTCCATCACCTGAAATAGGAATCCTCTGTACTGAAAACGAAATGAGTGAACTAGCAGTACTTGTCAGCTTTAAACGAGTGTTACGAGTCCCTGTCTCCACCAAACCTGTATATATTTTCCTATCTACACCAGGGTATGCCCAAGTGGCAGATTTAAGTCGAGTGAGTAGCATGCACAGAAGGGACTGTGTTTAGCACTACCACGTCTCCTGCAGACACCTGGAGTGAGTCAAGGAGAGGCGAGGAACTCGTGTTTGTACTCCCTAGTGCTGCTCTTGGCCACAGCACATCCAGTGCTGTGACTGTCTATGAAGGATGCAATAGGAAATGCCGCCTCTGAATTTTTTTAATGAAATGCCTTTGACCAGCTTATGGTCTGACTGCAAAATCCAGCACTTGTGAACGAACATCACCACGGAACGAACATGGTCTGCCATCACAACTAAATACTAAGGTCCAGTTTTAAGGAAAAAAAAAAAGTTAATTGTTCTGTCATCATTACTGTAGCACTGATAATGTATACCGACTTCGTTGCAGGCAGAACCCACATCTGATGTTGGCAGTAGACAAAACAGATTATTATTTTAAAACAGCGTTCATAAGAACCAATTTGTAGCCTGTAACAGATAACAGACTGCGATCATTTTCTTGTGCTACTTCAAACAAAACAAATAAAAAACGTCTACCTTCCCCTACTCAAATCCCACTCATTTGTCTATCCCTGACTTTGTAAGGGAGTATAACTAATTCACACCACAGTTAAATACTTTCCCAGAGATTTTATCCAGGAAGACGATGAAGCAATATTCAGATTTACAAAGATGGTGATGAAATTTATCCCAGCAGCATTTGCTGAGGAGCTGGCTATGCCTCGTTTAATTGTGCAAACAGAAGGTTCATGTCCGCTTTTTCTTCTCGGGTTCAGTATCAGTGCAGCAGCGTTACCACGCTCATCCTGCCAAATGTGTGTGGCAGAAGTGACACCCTTGTCCTTAAAAGTGAAACTGTAACTATACAGAGACAGGACTTGGTCAAAATTACTTCGAATTTGGCACTACTTACAATTTTAATTTTCACTCCACTGTTTTTGTGAGGTCAGGAAGACACTTCTGCCCTTTCTGCCAGCTCTTTAATAGTCAGTCTTCAGAAGCCCATGAAGGCTATTTACTATTTCAAATCTAATTGCAACAAAAAATTGTTTCCTTAGAAAGGCCTCAGCATCAAGGAGAGGGTGGAGAATCAATCTGTGTAATTGCTATTTTGACCAAAGATTTCCTAAATAAAACAGGTCTTTTAATTTGGGACTCTTTCTAAGAACAGTGTGAAAAACACCTATAAAAAGACTGAAAATGGAAGAAAAAAATGTTAAGAGAGTTTTACCTGAAATAAAACATAAATACATTAATTTCTCAGTATGCTTTTAAACACTGCTTGGATTTTCTTTTCTTATGTCCTTCAACAGGGTTGTGTATGGGGTGTTGCTTACAGATTGCCAGCTGGACAAGAATGTGAAGTCAAGGCATACCTGGACTTCAGAGAGAAAGGAGGCTACAGGACTACAACTGTCGTTTTCTATCCAAAAGCCTCGTCAGTAAAACCATTTGATGTATTACTGTACATTGGAACTCGTGATAACCCTAACTACCTTGGTCCCGCACCTCTAGAAGAAATCGCTGAACAGATTATTAACGCAGTTGGTCCCAGTGGAAGAAACACAGAATACCTGTTTGAACTCGCTAACTCTATGAGAAATCTTGTACCAGAAGATGTAGATGAGCATCTCTTCTCCTTAGAGAAACTAGTAAAGGAACTCTTGGAAAAACATCAAAACCTAAACTGCCTATAAAATAACTTTTTTCTTTTAATGATCTTAATGATCTTGCTTCATCATCAGAGGAATGGTTTCGTTGCACAATGGCTATATGACTTGGAGGCATGTTTCTCTGTACAATGCTAACTTATTTATTTTAATATTGCATTCAAAAGAGTAGCTAGTCATTAAAACATACTGTTTTAAAAATCATTCTTTTGGGAGTCTGTATAGAAAGGGGAGCAGGAGAAGTGTTTTAGATTTGAATTTGGTATATTGTCTTTTTATCCAAGGATTACATCTTTCTTTATAAAAATCTCAAGAGAACCATTTAAGCCTCTCTATTATTTCAGGTCTTAAAAAAATCTCTTGAATATTTTTTAGATCAAAATCTGCATTCAGATACAACTCCCATTGATTTAAGTGATGTTTTCTTCTGATTCAAGACCACTGGCATGGAGCTCAGTGCTGCTAAAAAGATAACTGTTAAGTAGTTATTGTGAACTGCATAGTAAATGCATAGTAGAAAACTCATATCAGCATTCAACTTCATTGAAATTAAGTTATTCCACTGTTCTGTTGATCTTACCCTGCATATACTAGTTTGTCCTTAGACACTGAGGATGAACTGTTTCAGAAAGAAAATAGTCCTTTCCCTTGGCTCATTATGTCAAGCCCCTGAACACCAAAGCACAGGGTACTTTGACACAAACAAGCCATACCATATTAATGCCTCATTTTATTTTTTAAGATTAATATAAAGAATAAAACTGTTAAAATTAACTAAGAGTATGACTCGAAGCCACAATGCAGCAAGGTTCAGAAACTCTCAGCTTTGTTATTTGCCTTTAGATGCTGTTGTAACCCCATGTCTTAAAAACTCACCAGTCTCTGAGGATAGATTTTAGGCCAGTAATTTTCCACCAGTGTTTCAGGGATTCGCAGACAAAAGGTCATTAACAAAGGAACCCTCTTTTCAGCCAACTGACACATGCTGTATGGACTTCTAGCCAAAGAAGGTTGGAAAGCCACCAGTTTAGGCCAGCAGCCTTACCTTATGCAAAACATAGCCAAATGGAGTTTCCGTCCCAACAAGGACTTGTCTTGCTTCTCAAAATTTTAAGTTATTTTTGTTAGCTTTTAACAAAGCGTATTTTTGTATGTTGTTATAGGAAAGGTCCTGTTTCAAATACCACGTAGCACCATATTTTCTCATACACGGATTTATAAATGTTTAGTAGTCATTTGGAAGCCTGTATTTTGCATCAGTACTTGCAAAAACAGTATGTTTCTACTATACAGGTTGTCCGTTTTCCTTCTTTGCATTTGCCCATTTTATATTTGTAATTCATTGAAAATACTAGGGTTATCAGCATAACAAGCTGCTGTTATTTTTCTTGGCCACCTACAAAAACCAGAAAGAACATTAGTGAATGTTAATAGGAAACATTTGAAAAAGGCACCCAGATGAGTAGATTGTAGGATATTAAATTTCAAACCTAAATTCTAGATAGGTAGACCACTTTAAATATTTAGCCAAGAAAGCTGTATTTTTTAAATACCAGATTACAGTTTTACCGTGCTTCTGGCATCTCTCAAGCATACATTCGTTGAGGGAAAAATAAAAGTTTATTAGTTTTTAGAAGGTGCTGTTTAATGGTTGAATGCCACTATTTTAGGAGTACGCTACAGGTTCTCACTTGATGGACTACTCTAACCTGCAGAAGCAAATCCTCTGACGATATTAGCAAAATAACAGTATGTACTGAGTCCCCGTTGTTCCATTAGTACACCTGAGTTACTTGCAAACTGATGGAATGTCCTTCAGAGGTCTTGATCCTCCACTGCACTGTGCTGGTTTAAGATTGATATAACTGAGTGGAAAAGCAACCTCGACTAATTCAGCTGTACAGCAGGACAGAAGTGTGATCAGGACATCCAGGTGTCTGTCCATAATGACAGTCATTAAGATACCTGAAGATGGAATTAAACGTTTGAGTGACTTCACGCACCAAAGACCGACAGAGATAGCCACATCAGCACTGATGAACATGCGCCATTAAGTCAAGGGGAATGATGCATGCGGAAAGAGTAACCCTTAAGTGTTACGGGATACTTAACTAAAAATGTTTTGTATGATTTATTTCAAGAATATTTAAGTGTTCTTCCCTCAACAAAATGAAACGAAAAAGCAAACGGCACTTCTTTTCTTGTGCTTGCCTCAGATATAAGCAAGCTGTAGTAAAGTTAAAACACGTAAGACGGCATGTCCGCTCTATGCATTTTTTAATTCTTTCCTCAAAGGCTTATCTGTGTTCCTTAAAACAGGGCAGGGGATGCATACACTCACTAATGATCCAAAACCATCAGTGATGATTCTCTCTTTAAAACTATACTTAAGCACTGTGTTGGGGCATTGTGATTATGTATGGCTCTACAGTTTGTATCTTTAATTATATTCAGGACATTGTTGGTTCATTTGCTTTCCAGATTCATAAAACTTGCAATAATATCTGTAATGATACATTCCAGTTTGTGCATACAACTTCAATACAATAAAAATGGATCACATGTTGGAGAAAGAAATTGCCAGAAATGTTATGTTTAAAGAGTATCCAGTAATAGGACGGACATCGCTGTATATCTTAATTGCATCTTGTTATAGAATGTTATAAAATATAAAAGATTTAATGATGAAAAATGATATACACGAGCTAGCTACTATTATGCAGTCTTGAACTATACCAGCATAAGCAATTAATTAAAGCACTGGAAATAGACACTTATTCTTGCTGTGTGGGACCTAAGCCACAACTCTTCCCAGAGCTTCAGTCACCAACAAAAACCCCAGTATGCTTTCAGATCCGTTACTTGCCACAAAAAAAATAATACACACTTTTCATATGGCACAGGCTTTTTTTTTTTTTCCCCTACTTGTTAGAACTAAATCTGAATTTGTGACAAAATGATAGAGATTTTAGATAGGGCTTAATAATTCAAAGACACATACAGTGAGCTACCTCTAAATTTGTTTCCACAAGCCTGAACATTTCAGGCAATTTTGCTAAAAGTATAGGAAAAAATGTACTTGTTTGCGCAAAACACCATGGATAATTTATCCCTTACAAGCAAAATACCCCACCTTTTAAACACGACTTACCCTTAAAGCTGAATCAACACATCTACAAAACTGGTTGCAGCATCTCTCTTCAGTATTATATTACTATTTTATACAGTTATTTCCTGAAGTCCATCATGTCATCAGATTAACTCAAATTTGTATGCCTTCCCATCTCTTCTTTCTAGTATGCATCTGGATACAGACTGTACTCAAACTAAGGAGCTGAGCATGTTGAAAAAAACTAAATACTACAGCTCCCCCATCAGATCTATTTCTCCATGTCTGTTCTGTGTAATAAAACAACAACAACAAACCCTTAGGAGGTGATTTTCCACTCTGTTCAGCCAAGCTGCAGACTGGCAGAGGGGATGCCGGCTGTCTATGCAAACAGACACCAGGACAGCAAACCACCAGCAGGGCCCTGTATCTTGGCTTTGCGCTGTGCAAGTATATGATTTTTGTAAGATTAGAAAGAGACTGGTTTTCAAGTACTTAGGCTTCTCTAGAAGTCTTCTGCAAAAGCTTGACTTTGCCTGTACCCTTATTTCAATTACCAACTACAGGACAGCTCTGATTATTCCAACTTCACATTCCCTCAGTATTCTTACGCTAAGATCATTTCCTTGCTCTTCTGCCTTTTTACTCAAGTAACTACCCTTCAGTTGTTCCCCTCCTTTACCTCAAATGTTATGCCTGCATCCTTCTGGTCTGTTACAGCCTAGGTCTTCTCCCCTGGCACTGCGCTCTCCTTATACATGTACTTAAACTGGAAGAAGCATTCTTTTCCTAGCACAGCTTTGGCACATGTTTAACAGGAAAAAAAATTACAGCCTTAAACAAACAAAAATATGGTAGCAAAGCTCAAAAGTATGGACTAGACCTGTGACAGCCGTTTAGTAAAGATTTGAGCTATTTCACCTATATTATTTCCATGTGGAAATTGTTCTTCTGATCAGGGCAAAAGTCAACCAAGGGCATACAAACCATTTATTTAAGCAGTTTAAACAAACTCAGCTCGTTTTGCCAGGTGTAAATACGGATGTACATACATACATCACGCTGCTGGCAACACGATGAACGGCCTGGAACAAACCATCTGAAACCAATCCACCTGAACTAACCACACGTCACCCACAGTTATGTTTCTCCAACACGCCGCTGAGATTTTTCCTGGCATTACCTCCTTCCTTTGCCTTCATACTCGCAGCATCAGCCACCTACTAGCTTACTTCTCATTAAACATTTTGGCGCCCATTCTGCTAGTTTGGGTTTATTAAGAACTGCTATAGACTGCCAAAACATTCCCATTATCCCCATATTATATTCCATCACCAACTGCAAAGCAGACAGTAAACTGTCCCACATTTCTCCTTCCTCGAGTCTCAATTTCAGTCCAGCCATTTCTCAACTTACAGTTTGGTCTCAACTGGAGATAAAAGTGCTTCGTTATATTTACTAGAAATCATGTTCCTTATTTCTTTGTGTCTTCCAGACCTATTCTATGCTGCAAAAATCTTACTGGCAGTACTCTAAAATTTGGGGGGGGGAAGAGGAAAACATGACGCACTCTAGGCAGGAGAGGTACGCCCGCATTCCCCCTGTACGCTTTGGAACACAGGGTGATCATCAGTTATGCCACCCAGGAAAGGCGCGCGCACTGCCCTGTATAAAGCTTCGTTGCGCTGTGCTGGATACCCAGGAGGGGTCTCGTCGAGCACGCTGCTTTGCCAGAGACTTTTAAGCCTTCCAGTGCAAGGATTGACACTTAAGTAAGTTTCTACAGTAGGAAAATTAGATATTTGGGTGAAATAAGATAACTGCCTACTACCAGTAGCAGTGAGGTGGAAAATAAAGCGTATCAGGTCTTTGTCCACATCCATGCTACAGAGAGGAAAATCAGAAATGAGAAATAAGTAAATTGCAGCCATTCCAGACTTAATTATAATCCCGTACAAAACCTTCTCAAACATTCAGTTCCCAAGCTTGCTCTGCCTGGAGCAGCCCGCTTACAGAGCGGCTGCCACTGCCATCACGCCACGCCAGGAAGCGGCCCCTTCTGGGGCGAGGCGGAGGGGAGCGTGGTGGGGTGCAGAGGACCTCAGCTTGCGCCGGCACAGCCGGGGGTACTCAGGAAGGATGGAGGAAACACGCTGGACGTTCACTGCCTTCTTGAAAGCCCACAGTAAGATATTTCTAAATTAATTACAGAACTGCTGTAACTACCCTCTGAGACACCTGATTTCCTCAGCCGGCTAAGTACAGAAGGACAACATTTCAAGGCGCAGGCCGTCTCCCAAGAACAAGCCTGGAATCCCCCACAGCTTTTAACAGCCCAGCCCAGCCCCGCGCCGCGGCCGGGCGAGCCGCCTGCCGCCAGGCCTCGCTTCCAGCGCCCCGTGGCTGAGGAGGCACGGAAAGGGCGGCGTGGCGCGGCCGGCACACGGCCCTGAGGCGGGGCCCGTTGCGGG
>VXAL01004911.1:56732-86788 GCA_013399475.1 Chauna torquata
GCCCTCCCGCACCTCAGCGACGACGTCCCCTTCAGGGTGAACTGGCCCGGCACCGAGTTCAGCCTGGTCGGTACACGGGCGCTGGTGCCGCGGCGTCGTGTGAGGGAGCGGAGCGGGGCGGGAGGGGCCGCGGCGCGGCGGCCTGAGCCTGCCGGGCGTGCAGCTGGGGCAGCCCCGGGCACGCTCGGGGTGGAAGTCAGCGAGGGAGCGGCTGGGGGCAGTTTTCGAGTCAGCGTCTTTCGTGTGTGAGCTGGAGGGGGAGCGAGAAAAGCGTGAAGGAGGGCAGGGGTACGGCTGCAAGTACGGGCATCGCAGCAAAGGGGGAAAAGGGTCAGGCGAGCAAGCAAGAGCAAGCTGCGCCCAGCCTAAATGTGCAAAGCCGGTCTTCTGTTGCAAGTAGGACCCAGGAGGTATTCAGGACCACCTTTCCCATGAATTATCTGCACCGCTCATGAATTCGGGAATATTTCTAACTAGTAACATTTTAAAAAGCCTTACTAATTCATAAGTTATATATATTTTTTTCTAGCCTACAACTGGTGTCCTGTACAAAGAGGACAACTACATCATTATGACCACCGTGGATAAAGAGAAATATAAATGTATACTTCCACTGATAGCAGGTGGCAATGAGGTAAGTTCACTCAAGTCTTGTTTGTGATTATAAACTTCAGACAAGTCTTTACAGCATTTTCCAAATTAAATTTTTTCATTTTGATACAGCCCTAATTCTTTAAGTGACTGACAGTATTGAGTACTTCAGCTTCAGTGAGAAATCTTTAGTACTGAAGAACTTGACAGTGAGAATCTCTTCAACAGCATGCATACTTATGGAGTAAAAAAAATACACAGAAATAAATTTATTTCTACAGTATTACCTATGCTGTTTTGATCTTTTTTTTCTTAAATATGGTAGAAGTTGGGTGACGTTGCAATTGTACTGCATCAATACAACATCAGTGTTGATTAACAAGTGAAAAGATGGTTGATACTGTTTTCCTATTCATACCCCAAGCCACCATTCTTGACAGAGGCAAGTTGAGAGCTGCTACTCTTTTGCTATGTATTTTTTGAAAATACAATATCCTAAAAATCACAGAACTCTACCGTTTTGACTGTGACATTTACTTGTCCCTTATTAAACTAAATTACCTTTTCATCTAATCACAACACAGCTCCTTCAGGGCAGGAATTAATGAGTTCTCATATCTTTTAATTTTGCGAGAAGACTTTTTTTTTTTAAACTAATATAGATGAATATTAACTAACCAAACTACTTCTAATTTTAATGTAATGAAATATCCTTCTATTCTAGGAAGAAGAAAAGGACTACAAAGGTCCTACTCCAGGAGAATTGTTGGAACCTCTTTTTAAGCAAAGTAGCTGTTCATATAGAGTATGTTACTTCTGTGCTGATAATTTGCATGCTAATCAAAACATTATTATTCAGTTCATTTTAAGATTTAGTGTAATAAACTGTTTGGATAAATATATCTCAGACTTCACATACTAATTCAGTCCAAAATAAGTTCTCTGTAACTTTGTAATTTTATATTACTGATAAAATTCCATATAATAGAAGATCTTAGGATACAAATAAATTGGGTTGTTATAATAGCAATTTAAAACCATGGATTTTAAATGCTTACTTCCAGGAGTCAAGCTGTAATATGTGGCAGTCTAATGAAAAGCATTTCTCATAAGGTGTTAGAAGACCAAAACAAATACACTTCTAGATACTCTGAAAGTTTTTCTATTTTTCATCAACCGTTACCTCAGTTCAAAGACTCATGCCTTACAAGAACAAACCTAATACCAAACAAGCTGGTACTGAGAACCAGAGAGCGCAAAAATGGCCAAATATTATACATACAAAAGGTCTCACACAAATCCTTGAGGAAGGGAGAGTGGGTCAAGCCCAATTGGTAAACAGCCTGTATCTACAACAGTTGCCAAAACCAGTCAGTACTGAGTCACTTCAGCTTTAGCCCCAGTGGTTTTACAGCAAATTCAGTCTTTACATCTTAATTAATTTTTGCTTTATCTGTGTGAAAGTTAAGGAAACTTTGCCTGTTGTGTTTATTTGGAACCTCACCAAAATGCTTAGGGAACACCGAGACCATTCACTGTGCTATTGTTTTTGCGGATGCTTTCATCCACCTGCTTTGGCTGCGTTTCATTGCTACAAAAGCCAAAAATTCTGGGGAAAATGTTTTTTTGGGGTAGTGTATCTAAACAGAAAGTTATTGTTGTTATTTTTAATTTTAAGATTGAATCGTATTGGACTTACGAGGTCTGCCATGGAAAACACATCCGTCAATATCATGAAGAGAAAGAAACAGGACAGGTAGGTTTCGTGCTGTCTGGAAGTCTCAGTCACCTTTTCACTGGCATGTGCATTCATAACTCCTCCAGAAGAGTTAAAATCCTGTATGATTGAAAAAGTATGGAAAATTGTAACTGATATATATATATTTTTTTTAACTTCTTTTGATTGTAGAAAATAAACATCCAAGAATACTATCTTGGGAATATGATGATGAAGAACCCATTATCAGAACCAGGTTTGTCTTAGATTATTTTATTTTGCTAATGCTAATGAGTTCTTTTGTTTTTAACTATTACTGTTTGAGAAATATGCTGTAGAAAACTGATTCCCACTGCAAAAGAATAGTACAATTCTGTAGATTAGTATTTTACAACATGTATTGTTTTCAGTTAATTCCTTTTGGCACCTTACGTTTATCCATCCTGTCAGTTTTGCAATGCTGTCTAATTAATTAGATTAATCTGCAATAATTAATTAGGGTCAGGGAAAGAAAATACATACTAGAAAAAATTGAAGCAATATATGCCAGATGAGTCTGTTTGATAATGTAACCTCTTGCCACTTTTTCTTTTTGGGTGGGGAGAAATGTCTTTCAAACTGGAAGCAGCGTGCAGAATAGGTAGCACATCCTGGGCTCTGCTTTTCTGTAATAAAACATGGTATGCAAACCCATGCATTTATAGCCTTTGCAGGTAGATTTGATCCTTGGAACTGTTGGAGAGTGTTTTTCAGGTTTTTGGCACAGACCTTCAGAAATACTGAAGTGCCTAAAGTGTGACTTAGCAGAAATTAGGTAGCTGAGCCCCAAACTCAAACTGCAGTTTAGAATAATTTTATGAGTACTTGCATTTTTGCCCATAAATTATTGTAGATGCCAGAAGTTCTGTGTTCCCACCTGCTGATATCTGCTTCCCTTATATAGGCAGTATATTGGTTCAGAGAACTCTTAAAATCATCAAACAAAGTGTTCATTCATCAGAGTTGATGTAAACAATAGAAAACGCATCATTTAGCAGTGGTTTCTTTTTTTTTTTTTTAAGTCTAAGGCTAGTACATAAAAGGTGGGCACCACCATTTTTTTTCTTCCTAAAAGTGATTCACGTGAGTGCTTTGATCTTGAAGGGGATTTAGAGCTATTAATGCCATTTCTTTGAATTCCTGCTTGCAACTTTCAGTTATGTATTTTAGTCCTACAAAGAAACATGGCTCAGAAACTGCATTGTTTGGCTTTTCTTATTAGTGAGTTAGTGTTTGTGTTGTCATTAATCCTGTGCAGAGATGCCTAATTCTCTCTAAAAGCTGCTGTACATGATGTCTAATTTGAGTTTATGAATTCTTTTGTGGGTTATGAGGCTGAGAAGCTACATGGGATGATAATTCAAGTTGTCTTGATGACTTGTCGAGTTACCAGTCTTTAAGTATATTGACCCTCTGTCCTCTTAGCTTAGGTGGCAGATTTTATTCTTTCTATGCTTCCTAAACAGCAATTCACACTACTTCTCTTAAAAAGTAAAATAGGTGGCATCTCAAACGTTTGTGAGCTGAATCCACAAGTGTGATACAGTGAACTCAGAACAGTTGACTGGGTGACAGCAGAGTTTGTTGCCTTTTGCTCATCTAATTCCGAATGGAGTCCAGACTATCTCCTAAAACAGTTCAGAACACTAAAGACAGCTTTAACCTGTGACAGCTTGTAACCCTTGCTCTGTAACAATGCTTACGCTCACGATCATTAGCATAGCACGCAGTCTGGCCTAACCACAACTAGCGTACCCTCTGAGGCTGGCTGTTGGGTGAGCTGAAGTACTTGCCTGTGTACTGTCCCAGCCTGTAATTCACTCACTTTGGAAAGAATAGTCAGCTACTCCTGGAAGAACAGCAGCAGTGATGTGTTATTCTGGCCTCCATGGCCTTCCTGTTGCACTAGGGCTGGATTTGGCCTGTCTTACAAACTCATAAAATTGTTTTAAGACGATGCTTACTCGTATTTTGTTCTGTTTGCTCTGGACCCCAGATCACTGTTTATTTCCTTTCTTTCCTCTTTTGCACCTGCAAGTTGGCAAAATTGACTCTTGGCAGCTTATACACAAAGTACAAGCAAATACACAAAACATATAAACTTTTCTGTGTATAATTTCACTTTATATTGAGTTCACAGACTTTATGCTTACCTCATTCTTAATTATTCCGTAGATCAAGAAGAGAAGGAAAATCCAAAAGAGAGTGCAAAAGAGGCAAGTGAAAAACATCTATTTTAACTTTTGCCATCAGTAGTGGAGGCAATTTATATATGATAAGACGATAGAATCAGTTCCCTAACGAAATGAGTATTAAAAAATGAAAACTCTGTTCCTGAGCTGCACTCTTCACTTTAGATTATCAGTTCCACCTCAGAAAGCTTCTTCAGTCTAGTTAGTAAAATTTCTTACCCTTCCATTTATTTACATTAAAGTTACGCCACTCTTAAACTTACACGAGATATGAATTACCTATTCTTCTTCTATGAAAACAATACACATATCTACAAAGTTGCATTACAGTCTAGCAGCAGTTATTTTTGTAGCTGCATCAGAAATCCCTGTTCCCTTTCATAAAGTTTGGGTTAGAAATGCTTAACAGAACCATACAGCACCAAATCCCTAGAAGATTTCTCACCTGACTTGATGACCCATCCCTTAAAACTGTGCTTCCATTTTCCATTAGAGAACTTCTCCATTTTTAAGGTCCCAAAATGCAATTCTGAGTTACTAATTTAGTAGCAAAACAGTGTAAGTACCTGAAGCACACTGATGTTTGAGATTAGCAATAACAAATCTGGCCTGCGGATAGACATGTACCTACCTTATTTCCAGTTACCCTTCATTTTAATTCTGAAATCAAATTTTCATCTGCATGTTCTCTGTAATACCAGCTACATAGCAGAGAGTGGCATCTCTCTTGCAGTGGATTCAGAAAATACACATGCCTGATCAGCATTTTGGAGGTAGTTGGGGAAGCAGACTCAAGTCAGAATGTGGCCTGTTCTGATGGCTGTCACAGTTAGGCCTCTTGGAAATTGAAGAAAATTATATTCTTTGTAGTTTTTTTTTTTTTATTTATTATTTCAGAAGTTGCTAAATATTTTGCTGACTTTTTTAACGGTATTTATGATGTACGCACACTGACTTGGTTTCAGTCCACTAAGAATTTAGATTTGCAACTTGCGTGGAATCTGTAGTCAGGAAAGGGAAAGGATACATAACAGCTGGGTGCTGCTTAAAGTAACCAAAAAAACTGCTGAGACTAAAGATTTATCTTAAATCCTGTTGAGGCCTTCAGTTGTGTGCAAACAGCAGCTCTCTCGATTTAGGTTTCTTGAGTAGGCAATGAAATACATAGGAATAATTTTTCAATATTTAAGGAAAAGTCAGTTGTTTTATTCCTTTTGTGAGCCACTAGAGTATATCTTCATTTACCACTTTGGACCGAGTATTGGGGTATAGAGTGGATATGTGACGGGAAGCCAAGGAGTTCCTGAGCAATTAAGCTGCCGCATGTTCATTCTTGTACCTCATGAATGTCTCATCACTTCGTTCATGATGGAGCAGTTGTCAGAAGGAGGGAGTCAGTGGCCTGTGACAGGGTGACACAGTTTGAGAACTGCAGGAGGTGAGATGTATTTGGGTCCCAGGTTCCCTGCGTTAGTGGCCTGACCACAGAAGGTACCACCACCTTTTAGCACACAGCCTGATTTGTTGTGTGCTGAAAACCTTTACTAGCTCAAGCAACAACAGATTGCAAACTGTCTAGTTCGTGGGTTCCAACATGACTTTTGCACAGGCAGAACTTTTGGTACCCAGGAATGTTAGCTGCTTTGAAAATAGGAGCCAGGAGAGGGACTTCCTATCAATTTGGGGAATGAAATTTCCTGAAGTGGAAGTTGGATGAAACATGAAGGAACAAGTCTGAAGAGAACCTACTTGAAGTGTGTACAAAATGAAAGTAAATGGACTTAAAGTTTTTACTTGGCCTTTGTAAAGTACCTTTACTTAAAAATGCATTTTGAAGTAAACTATTTTGCACCAATGTTTCAAACTTTGTAAAATGGGATTTACAGAGTATATATTGTTAACTTTCTGTTAGCCAAGATAACAGATGGTGTGGGATACTCTATAAGGAAAAACCCTGGCTGGGTGCGGTCAGGGCTGTAGCGTAGATACCTGGATGACTTTGCAGGGGGCCATTGTAGTTTCTTCATGGCCTGGCACTGAACCAAAGGTAACATGCCCGGCCAGACCTGAGCTGAGTCTGGCAGAGCAACTCACAGCTCCTTGGCTCCTAGACTACAGGGTGAACGCAGCTGGCTTGGTACTCTTCCAAAACATCGCACCCAGCTGGCAAGCTTTCTTAGAACTGTGCCATCAGGCAACCTGCGCAGAGAAACCAGCTGCTTTTGCAGTCAGGTTTGTAGGCAGACCTCACGTGGCTTGGTGCACCTGTGCAGTGCTGAGCTGGAGGTAATAAACCAGAATGCATTTGGATGTTGCAGCAACACCAAGTCACTACGCAGGGGCTGGTTTCAATCCAGTAACGCTGGCTCTGCACAATGTTAGTGTTTTCTGTTTCAAAGAGTCAAAGGAGCTTTACTGTGATCCTTAACTTTTACTTTCTTTCACCTAGATACCTACAAAAAATATAGAAGGGCAGATGACCCCATACTATCCTGTAGAAATGGGAAACGGCACACCTTGTAGCTTGAGACAAAACCTACCCAGATCAAGTACAGTGATGTACATCTGTCATCCAGAAGCTAAACATGAGATTCTTTCAGTAGCAGAAGTTACAACTTGTGAATATGAAGTGGTTATATTGACACCTCTGTTATGCAGCCATCCTAAATATAGGTACGGTACCCAAATTTTGGCTAACATTATCACTCCAAATTTTCATCAGCTTCCATGCATGTGTTTATATAAGTCTTATATCCAGCTGTGGTTTCTGGTACAGAACTATGACACTTGTATGTACTTATTTTGGCAAGTGCAGTTTTGCGAAGTCTTAAGAGTTTTCGTCTTAAGTTGCATAATATTTGCATTTTGTAAGTCTCTGCTGGTTGATCCCACATGAAAAGCAGATGGGAAGTATTTTATTTTCAACAGGTAAGTTTCTGGCCCTGTCATTCTGGAGGAATGCAAACCAGGGCCTGAAGACTGCAGGCAGGTGAAGAACACTCAGTCTGTTCTCTTAGTTTCTGATTTCAAGGTCTTTGGGATCATCTTCATGGTATTCAGGTCCTGCAAATTGCACGTGTGCCATATACGTGTGCATAGACTTCAACTGCTCTGTTTAAATTCAAAAAAACAAAAGTATGGTCTTCAGCCATAACATTACTAACATTTTTTTTTAGCAGTGCTCAAAACTTAAGGAGCTCCCATCTATCCTTGTCCTGGTTCATTGCTTTGCCTTCAGCTGTATAATTCATTTTCGTCTGAAGAGTTCAGTTTGTGTTATTTTCCAAAAATCAAGTTTAGGATTCGTTGTTTCTCCCCTCTGTGAACTGTAACATGGATCTAAACGATATCCTTAGTTTCAATAGTTTTGACCTTTCAGGGGGCATAAACTGAGTTGCAAAGTACATGACATAAAAATGAAAGGGGAAAGAATCAACAGGAGTTCTGAATTTCCCGTGCACACAGGTATCAGAACAAGCAAGTACGTAATTGCTGTTCTGAAGCAGGCAACAAAGTCTAAAGGATAAAATCCCTGACTGTGCATTTTATAAATGCTTGCCATTTAGGGTAAATAAGCGATGCTGTTATTAAATATTTAGTGCCAATTATCAATTTTATCATGTGGACGAATCTGTTAATACTGTGTTATCTCTTGCACTTACCTACTGCACTCATCTATTATCTGTATACTACATGTTATGTGTCTTTTAAGCCTCTGTGTCAGCAGAATAGAAAGTGCAAGACAAATTGCTTTTTTCATGTGAAAGGAATAAAATCTTGAGCCACTACAGCCTCTCAGACTGAAAGCATGGAAGTCTTTCTGGCCACTGGCAAGAAATAATTTAAAAAAACAGACAAAAAAACACATACAAGATCTTTACTCTCCCCCTTATGTCATCTTAGTAAATAAAGATTTCAAGCTGGTGGGCTTGAAATGCTGCTCAGCGTCAGCAGAGGTAACAACAAACAAAGCAACCTCATTTTAAGTGTACTTTTCCTGTCATGTTCCCTGAAACTGCACTGAGCAGTACTTCAGACACCAGTCCTTTACTACTCTCATTATCTTATCCAATAATGCAGTTGCATTAACTTAGCAAAAGAATATCCATTAGTTGTCATTCTTATTTGGTTATATTTTGACTTTTTTTTTTTAATTGCTGGAAATTGGGGACAGGGAGGAAGGCTGAAAAGTAGTATGTCTATGGTCACTGTTAGTCTTAATGCTTTTTAAATAAAATTCAGATAAAAACAGGCTTCTTTGGTACAGGGCTTACTTTATCTAGAGTGTAGTAACTATTTAGGAAACGTGTTTAGATTCTTTCAACTACAGTGGCAATTCTCATGGAGCTACTTCTGTGTATTACAGACTTCTCAGAGGAGGACATCACAAAAAGCCACCTTGCTTCTGAGCAGCATCTGCATGTTTGCTCTGTAAAATAAGCCTCCTTTAAAGAGCATCTTTTCAATGAGATGAGAAACAAAAACTGTACAAATGCATCATTTGTCAGTATGACTTCCATTTTAATGTTTGCTTTCCTTTAATATTATCTGTTAAGGCTTATTTGGTGTTTTAATGAGGCTTTCATTTGTGTAAAACAAGGAGAAAGCTGTGTTATTCTGCTTCAGCTTTCTGATTTTTCTCTCTTGAGATGAGCTGCTTTTTGCAGACATAGCTAATGAAGAGAGTGATAGAGGAATAACAGTATATACGCAGTGGGAAAAGCCATACTTGTCACATAGTACAGGAATGTATTACTTTAATCATATAGGAACCGCAACTGTCAATTTCAATTTTTGAAGTTTTCTAGCTTCTGAGAGGGTTTTTCTGGAGTCTTGACATTATTCACAGTGCATGTACAATGCAGTTTGTCTTTTAATAACCAACTTTTTCCTTTTGAAGAAGAGTGATTAGATTGCGCTGCCAGTTGTCTGGCAGTGTGGGTAGTGAGTCTGCGCTGGCAAAAATCATATTTACGTCAGTTGTAATTGGGAGGAGATTGTGGCTTTGACTGAGATGGTGCTAATGCAAGAAAAAAAATACCTCAGCCCAACTCAAGTCAGAAATTTATAGCAATAAAAAAAGTATGTCTTGTCTTCAAAGGATAATAACTGGTGTATCCATAACTTGTTTGGACAGGTTCAGGGCTTCCCCTGTGAATGACATCTTTTGCCAGTCTCTGCCAGGATCCCCACTTAAACCCCATAATCTGGAACAGCTGGAAAAACAGCAAGAAATGATGAAGATGCCTTTCAGAAGGGTTAAGGAGGTAGGATTTCTTTAATTTTAAATACAAAAGTATTTATTTTCAGTGTTATAACACACATAACTTGAAGCTCAGTGGAGTAAGTTCTTTCATGCGCTTTTATAAGACCGTGTCAGTCTTTCAAACAGTCTTTAAGTTTTTTGAAATAGCATGTAACTTACGTTATTTGGAAGGAAAACATATCAGTTAAGTTTGGGCTACTAATTGAAATCTTCTGTATCCTTCTTAGCCTATGGTTTGTAAAGTTGCTAAGTTTCTGACTTTAGATCTCTTTTTTCAGCTATGCCTAAGGCACAGTGAAAACAGTGACAAAATGCTTTCTTACTTCTTTGCACAGCATGCCTCACTTAGTATTTAGAAACTTCCTGTAGTTTATAAGATTTGCAAGGGGCATATGAAGTCTAAATAATGTATTTGTGTATACTTTAATTTCAGGAAGAAATGCATTCATCAAAAGAAGAGAAATTTTCTTCCATTCATAAGCCCGTTGCAGTTGGAAGCCATCAACTGTTAACTGTGGGAACAACCCACATCTCCAAATTGACCGATGACCAACTTATAAAGGAATTTCTTAGTGGTTCCTACTGTTTCCATGGGGTGAGAAATAAAAGCTGTGTACAATCAAATAGCTACTCCTTAACTGCACGTATTGTTTTATGCTGTGGGGTGTTGGTTTTTTGTTTTTTGTGTTTTAATTTTTTCCATGAATGCCAACAGTTGAAATTACTCCCTTAGCGAGAGGAGGGGACTACTTTGTCTCCTTATAACAAGAGAGGTATTTTTCCTTTAAGAAATGAATTGGTAGTTACTTCAACCTTAACTGAAAGTATTCGTCTGATCTAAGTTCAGGCGCTACTTTTGCTCAGTCCTTGCTCTGGATTCTCTTAATATGCTTCCATGGCTACCTCCAGACTAGAGGATCTCAGTGTTGCACTGTGCTGTGGTAAAACCTTCCTCAGAGCTGGCTCTACTATCTGTAGGGTCCGCATTTGTTTTTTGTCCCCCTCCTCCCCAGCAATTACTGTAATTTTTGCTGGGTATGTGATGCTCCTGTAATGCTAGGTATAAGACTGTTTTGTGGTTGAAGAATAAAGCATATTTTGGGCATGAATCTACAATTTTAATTGGGGTCTGGAGGACGGAGAGTTGGAGCTTAACGTTCATGAAAGGTATTTTTGTGACTTTCAAATATTTAAATAGATCCTTGTCAAATTATTTTTTCTTGCCTATTCTGGGCAAAATGCAAAGTTGAAGCAATAGTACAATTCTTCTGTTATTTGAATAAAACACTGGTGCATTTATTACAGAAGCCATGTCAAGTTAATGTTTTAATGGCATTCTATGCATATAATAATTATTCGTATGCCAATTAGTCTAGTAAGAGATTTCTCTCAATGCAGATGGTGAATCAGCATATCTGAATGAAAGTTGGAGTTTTAAGAGTTTACAGCTAAAATTGCCAGTGATTGACGGTCAAGAGGAAAGTGGGCGTGGCTGTTTTGGGGTGTTTGTTTCATTTTAATGCTGAGATTGCACCTCTCCCTAGGGTGTTGGTTGGTGGAAGTATGAGTTCTGCTACGGCAAATACGTTCATCAGTATCACGAGGTATGTTTAAGTAGTTTTATGTTCTGCCTGTAGATGGCTGTGGGTGTTGGTGGGGAGGTTAGAGAATGTCTTTGATTTGAAAAAAGCAACATCCTTTTCTTGGCTGATCTGCATCTTGGGTTTAAGAAGATGGATTTCAGAAAATAAATCCCGAGCGTGCTGCTTAAGAGTTTATGCAGAGGAATGTAGGTACCATGTCAGATAGAGCACAGTGATAATCAAAGCTGAAAACATGTGCTTTTTTGTGGAAATGCTCTTCTGTCATTAAAACACATTTATCAGCTCACCTAGCCTAGATGGCTGTTCTGAAGAGACCATCAACTTGACTCTTACGTGTGATCAATCAGTTTGTCCCAAATGTAAGAACATCTTATGCTAACAAGAGCAGACTTGCTCTGGAAATGACATTCTACTTGTTGTTAAGATATCCTCAACTGATAAACTTATAATACAAGGTAATTATCAGCCTTTCTTCTTTCAGGACAAGGAAAGTGGCAAGACTTCCGTGGTTGTGGGTACCTGGAACAAGGAGGAACACATGGAATGGTCCAAAAAGAATGCTGCTAGAACCTACTATCTTAGAGAAGATGGTACACAGACAGTTAGGTATGGCTATGGTCACCATGATTACTACTCTAGTTATGAGTTCCTGAGTTAGTCTCATAGTTGTGACATAGAAAAATGAATGATAGGGCCCATTTCTGCCATGCATGAATATTCAGTTTACTAATAGCAAAATTGTTTTGAGCAGGTTGTATAGATTTTTCCCCTAATCAATGTGCAACATCAGGAAAGGAATTCAAGACTTTGGATATGATGCAGAGTCTTCCAATAGTAAACAGCTGTTTGCTTTTGTAATAACTGAAATAGAGCATTTTACTTCTTTGTTATGTATATTGGAGTTAAATATTTGAAGAGTGATGAGATACTGTATTACACAAGTTAGCTCCGTGCTTAAGAATTGTTTACTATTTCCAAACTTTTGGGCAGGATGGTGTCTCATTTCTATGGAAATGGAGATGTTTGTGACTTAACCGAAAAGCCAAGGCAGGTGACTGTGAAATTGAAGTAAGTTAACTTTTTTTTTTTTAATAAACTAATGTTTTGTGTTTCTGCTTCCGATGCCAGAGGGGAAGGCCTCTTTCTGTCTTTCATGAAGCTCAGAAAGCTATGACAGCTATGACTGTTAGCTCGGCGTAGTGAAAATGATATAGATAGTAAGGAAATGCATATTTCATTTTTATGCTTATTACATGCTAAACACTGCAAAATTTCTGTTTTCAGATGTAAAGAGTCTGATTCACCTCATGCTGTAACCATATATATGTTAGAGCCTCATTCTTGCCAATACATCCTTGGGGTATGTAAACACATGCTTGAATTTCCTAAGATCAGGTGTCACGTGGTAGAGGATGCCTCAAGGTGCATGTTCCACTGTATGGAAAGCATGTGATCAGTTTTGACTTCAGTGGTCGCTAACATTAGCCACAGAGTAAAAGGAATGTTTTTAATTTGATAGAAGAGATTTCTACTGAAGTGAAAGATTTTACAACTGCCAGCTCAGGCAGGGCTAGCAATGCAAGTCTGCCCCTGACAGGGCAACACGGAGACCATAGGAAAGACATGGCAGGGTTTTCAAATGCACTGAAAAATGCTATCATTATTTAAGTGTTCTTACTAAACCTTACTGAGCTGCTGCTCCATCCGGTCACCTCTGTGCTCCTTAGACCTGCAACATCTCCCATCCATATCTTCAGGTTTAAAATCGTGACTTCCTTTCAGTGACTCTTCACAAAAGAAAGATTCGTGTAGTGTACTTAGCCCAAATACATAGTTGCTGAACAAGTACTGCTTTTTGTTCAATTGTATTTGCCTAGGGAAAGGAGGGTTATTATTATTAGTTATTGTTACTATGCTATAGAGATCATGCCCAAAAGTAAAAAGCATTTACAACGTTTTACAAAAGTAACACTCAAGTGACCTGCCTCTTGCACATTGTTGTAATTAATCTCGTGATCTCTATTGCAGTCACTTGTAAAAGTTTATCAATTATTTCATAGTCGTTAATATTTTGATCTCTTATGTTCAAGGTGGAGTCTCCAGTCATCTGTAAAATTTTGGATACAGCTGATGAATATGGGCTCCTTTCAGTGCCCAGCTAAAGAACAGTAAAGTCCACGAAGAAAGCCATACCCATCAACAACCCAGCTGGCTTTTTCCACATTAACATCATAGCTGTGAGATGACCAAGACAGAGAGAAGTTTTCAGCCAACCAACCTCACCAGCAGAATTCTCTAAGATGAGGGACTCATGAGCCACTTTGTGTATAATTATGTGTATATAAGAGGTTATCGATAAACTTTTAATGATTAAAATCTTGTCTTGCACTTCCTGTCTGACTTGTGTATGAGGTATTCTGCAATGATCGTTATCAAAGTATAAATTCTCAACCTTAAAAAGGCAAAATAGACAAGGTCCAGCTTCAAGTGAGGAGTTCAACTGCCAACAGAAGGGAAAAGGGAATGGAGCACTTCTTGCTCAGGAGCCTTCAGCAGCCACTACAATAAAAACGTTCTGTGCAATTACTTTGTCCAAAACCAAATACTGCCTCAGTTTGATTGCTTGGGACTGTATTAACATCACAGTCTTTTCTCTTAACTTACCTTGTACCCATTCAGCTGTTATTTCTTCTCTCAGCTTTGGCTGCTTTCCAAGACCTTTTGTTGTTGTTGTTTTTTTAATAGGTACTAACTCCATAGGGTTCATCTTAACACATTTATTTTGCTGAACATTCGTACTGCCATGAGTCAGAGTTGCTGTTTCACTTGAGAAAGCTAAGGTATAACAAAAGCAATCTATAATCAACATTTGGAGGGGGGGGGGCAGGCAGAATTGTCAATATTACCTAGGCCCCCTGACTCCTGCTTCTCTGTGTTCAGCTGTGTTGCATGCATGTTTGAGTTGTTTCTTTTTCAGTGACGAAGAACTCAGTACATCCACCTTCCCTCTTAATGGAAAATACTGGGATGGAGGTCCATTTCCTGGTAACATGCCTACCTTGCAAATAAGATTTCTGGTACAAGCACACGAGTTTTTAGTTTGCTGGCAATATATTAGAACTAGATGTTGAGGGACCAGATAATTGAAATGTTACTTAGCAGTGTCTGAAAAAATCCATTATACTTCTAAAATAGTTTTTAAATAGGTAAGAAAAAAAAATGAGAATCACAAGTTTGGAGTCAACATACCCTCAAGGATTTGCTTCCTTGGGAGAACATTGCAGGCCTGGCAGGAAGTTCCTTTAGTGCTTTTACTAGGTGCCACATAGATAACTTGTTTTGTGTGATCACAGACTGACCCTCTCCATGCTAAACACACAAGATGACTTGTGGGTCCTTTAGTCAGAGTCTTGCAGTGAGACTGCCAGCATATGTTCCGTGCTGACGAGAAACACCAAGTTAGCAACTAAGATCTTACTGAATGCTTTCAGATACTTTCTCTTAAGTTCCACCATAATGAGCTAAGAAGCTTTGTGGAAGGTGTGCAATGATGCATGTTCTGGAATGGGCAAAAGCTGGACAATATTTCAGTGTGTAGCAATTGTGTATTTTCAGTGTCTTGATCAGTATTGTTTGTAAGCCAGCTATGGGTTTCCTCATTTCTAGAGTTGTCATGCAAGTTGTAGGAGTTTCATGACTGATGTCAAACGGAAATCCGCCAACCATTTGGCATATGACTAGTTGAGTACTGCCCAGAATACCAAATAAAGCTGCTAGACTGTTGCAATGTAAGAACTAATTTTACTCTCTCTTACATAGCAGAAGAGAACAAAGACAGCAGCAGGACGATATGGCATTTAAATTTGGTCTTTCTTCCTATCATATCTTTATTTCGGATGGCTTGGCATTGTGACAGAGGAGACTAGGACAGGGGAAGAGGGTCTTCTACCCAGATAGTTTATTACTATTTTCTCCCTAATATATATAAATGAGGAAAAAGTTCCTTAAACTTCAATCTTGTATTAAGCCAGTAGCTTTTAGAAAAGAGAAGATACAAGAAGCAATTTTCTAACTTTAGATATTTAACTTAGTTTCATTTAAATATTTTTACTTGCCTGAATAGTCATCTGGACCAATCTCATTAAGCATGTAGCAATAGGTGTTGTGAAGCTGCGTCCCACGTTGACCAAAGACTGTCTTTCTCTGCACCGTGCAACAAGTTGCTTGTATCTGCAACTGAGCAGAAACATTGGTCAAGAACACGGTCCCTCAGAAAGCACAGGTAGGAAAGATTTGCAGGCTCCAGCAGCACCTTCCCTCACTCTATGTGCATAGATGTACAGACAGCTGCAAGTGTAACTGCAGCTAGAGCACCTACAACCAAACCGTCTTTAAACTACTTTGGGTACTGACAGGCGCAGCTACAGCAACACAGACTTTAGGAAGGGCTCCCCACCCCCCTATCTACCCACCTTCAGATTATTAGCAGCTCCTCCATCTGCAGTGTTATCCCTTGGCAGCCTTAACCTCATTTCTGGACTGCCACAGGTATCACTGCCTCAGGCACACAGCAGTAAAGATGCATCCCATGTCAACATAGAGTAAAAAAAAAAACAAAAAACCACACATTTAGCCTTAACTTCTCTAATCCGTCTTTACAATGGGCTGGCTGAATCTTAATAAGGCTCCAACAGTAGGTGGAAGCGTTAGACCTGTGCAATTCCTCATCACAGTTTTATTTTGAAGTTCAGAAGTTGAGACTGCCCCATATCTACTTACTTACTCTCTTACAAAAGAGAGTGTACACACATCTTGGTGCTGCGCCAAGCTCTTAAGCTCTGAGTGCTCAAGCCCCAGGTTGTATGTGGAGGTACGTGTCATGGCTGTGCCTTATTGCAGAATACATACAGGCAGCATTTGTGGGGACAGCGTCAGCCTTTATCAGCATATATCGGGTTAGGTCACATCAAAGGGAAGAGAAACCACAACGTATTAAACCTCTCTGCACATCCATTTGTTCTGGTAAATTAGATCAGAGGACAAGGTAAGGATAGGTAATCTGCAGAATTTAAAGAATTCCACTTCCCCATGTGGCAGAGAAGTCCCCAGCACAGTGGGGAAGTGCAACCTCTTTGACTAAGCAGCCACAGCACCTCAGTGTGCCACTAAAGCCAAAAAAACACTTCTGCTGTTTTATGACCAAACCACACTGTCACCAAAAGCATCTACCCACTTCTCCATATTTCTCAGCCTCTGCTTCCCCTTGCACAGGAAGCAATGTGCTCACAAATGTTCCTACCCTGCGTCCAACAAACCTGCAAGCACAAAAATCATGAAATCCAAGCCTCTGGCTCTGCCATTAGTGGTCTATGTTACACGACAAAGGTTTCTTTGGATACCGAACAACAAAATGATACATGAGACAATACCAGATTTACAATGATTTATTGTAGAAATTAAAGACTAGTTTTGCCAGCAATAAGCAAAGTGCATAATCAGATGACAAAGACGAAAAGTAAAGCATTAAGCAATTGCTAAAGCTCAGGTTGGTTAGATATTTAGATATTAGATATCCCAAAGAGAATAACAGCCAAATCCACACTGCACGCTGGTCTCACATTCCTCTGTCAAGACGTCTCCTTTGCCAGGCACCCCATCTGGTCCGGCCACCAAAGGTCTACCACTGACGGTCTCTCCAACGACATATTTATTGTATATTAAGGCTGGGAGACTTTTTGGTCATTGGTGAACTTGGTCCCCTGGTTAGTTTTGGCCCTGAGAAGTAGACATGCTGCCTTTCAGAACATGTCATGTTTCAGGTTGAAGCACCCAATTTCAATGGAACAGTGCGATCTGGTCCCATAAAGAGGGACTGGACGACACGTTACGCTAGTAACTTAGATTAACTGCTTTTGTTCTGGATTGTGCAAGTCACTTACCCTTGCCAATAAAGGTCAGCAGAGGGTCTCACCACAGTCTGCTCCAAGCCCAGCTGTAGCACTGCTCCACTCCACACTTTTTCTATGCTCACAGAAACCAAAGAAAATAAAGATATTTTTTCAAGTCATGAGAACTTCTTTCCCCCGTCTTTACTGAAAGGGACTACTATGTGGTGCAGCACCTAATGCAAGTTAGGGACAGTCCAGCAGACAGCATAAGTTTCCTTACATGACTTTTTCGAGGAGACACAGGGACTCAAATCCACAAACACAAAGAACGTACTTTTCTTTTTCACCCTCTCCCATATCTCCCCTACTAACAGCTGATATGGGAGAGAAGAGCCAAGGCAGGAGGAAGAGGAAGAAAGATGCACACAAAAACCTACACAACAGACCATGAGTTGATACTGCTAGAAATAATTAATTCCAGCATAAGTTTATGTTCTAACACATTTGAACCTGGAAGAAATATGCAGTTGAGAGTAACTTCCTCCTCTGACCCTCTCCTAGTCAGGCTCTGGGATGTGGGAACCTCTCAGTACAAAAAATGGGGAAAAATAAATTTCCTTGGGTGTGCAGAAAGCACAAAGCAGAACTGGAGCTCTGCAGGTTTCTGTGCCAATCTGCTTAGATTTATGCGTGAGATATTACGCAGGTTTGCATCTCAGCCTGAGAGGCATTTGTTTCCATGCTCATTTAAGAACCAGCAATGTGGAAAATAATGTGAATGGCAGACGGCAACTTTGCAGTAAAGGTACTGATATAATCTGCAATTAGGCAAACGTAATTACATGAAAGGAAAGTAGATTTGTGAAAGTGAAACATGCTGCTTATCTAAGATATTTATTTCAATGAGAAGAGTTCAAAGAATTAACTATTTTAAGCCCCAGAATACAGGATTCACCCACACAAAAAGAATGAGTATCAGCACCAACCACCTAACAATATCCTCTGCCCCCAACTTAGCTGTACAGGAATGCTTAAAACTCACTTGTGAGTCAGTACCTGGCGGACTCCTCCTACACAACCCAAACCAGTATAGAATAGCACCGCTCACTTCTTGCTAAGACCCGGTAACTGACTATCAGGAAATGAAATTGGAATTTTCTGTAGAAAATAAGAGTCATATGATTATTGCTGTCTTTACTTACATCTCCACTCAAAGATACTGCTCAAATATAGCAGCCGCAGACTTCAGACAATAGGGAGTCATTCTAGAGCTAATTTTTAACTGCTATTTAAACTCACAGATTATTAATTACCTGCAAGACTGAAACAAGAAGCAGAGAGAGTATTTATGTAAGACATCTGCACAGCTGGTAGACATAGCTGAAGGAGTCAGTGGCTCAATGTGCAAGGCAATACAGTCCCTGAAAAGTTTCACCTGGTTGAATGGGCAAAATAAGACAATCAGGCTTGGAAACAATTTTCTCAAGTGGTAAATAAATGCAGGGTATTATTCCTTCTCCCTGTGCAGAGGCAGAGGAGTGCATTTCCAGGTCATAAATATCCTATTTGTACAGCTATACAGATATGACTTACAGTTTTTATCCAGCATCCAATTCTAAGCCCACCTTAATAAAAAAAGCTCCTTAGAGGGCTGGTCTCCTGAAGGCTGGTGCTCATTCTCTCTAGATGTGAGCAAATCTCGTACAGGTTCATCTAGTCTGCCATCCACGTGCCTATGCTCAGAAATATTTTAACATTAACATCAACAACTGGATTCCCCAAATCTGCATTGGTTCTGCTTTCAGCCACATTGTTTGTGCTTTTCCTACTCACACAAGGCTTTCTTGTGTGCTGCTGTTCCTCCACAGTCCCTAAAATAAAAGATTGTCTTAAAGAAGGAAAAAAAAAAAANGGATGAAACAAATATCAGAATAATGCCAGCACAGCGTGTTGGTAGAATAATGGTAGAATAATTATCCTTGCACCAAAAAATATTCTTTTTAAGTTTGTTATTTCCAACTGTGATTTACTTCCTTGGCCAGACAAAGCAGTTTGGATAGCCCTGTGCTAGAATATAGCTGGTCCATTTTCTCAAAGAAGGAAATGCAGAGAGAGTTTCAAGAAGAGCACAGCTGTATTTAGATAAAGGAAGGAAGACTCAAGAGAGAAATGGCTATCTATAGGGGGGCGCCTCAAGGACGTATCCTGGCATGTCCAAAATGCTCTTAATTTCCTGCCTCTTCTGCTAAAGCAAGTTAGGATCTGTCTGAAGAATGGATGACTTCAGGGCAAGTCCCAGAATCAGATAGGGCAGGAAAGTGCCGAGTCAGACTAGAAAGGGAATACAAACAACACTGGGGCTTTCCAGCCCCTCAGGACAGTAAAGGAGGGCCTCTGGGCTATGGCAAGAATTTCCAGTCACTTAGTTACAAAACAGTGGAAATTTTTTTTTTTTTTTTAAATTCAAGTGGTAAAAACAGAGCAGATGACAACATTCAACATCTTGTGCAATCTGTTGACTCCCATCTGCTGACATCCTGAATTGAAGCAGCTGCAAACAAAGAGCACATCTTTCAAGGTAGCACGACAAACACTAAGAAAACCTCCTGCTATTTTTCCCTAGTTAAAGTGCATGAGAGGTACAATTGCTCTGTTTGCAGGACCACTCTCAGTGTGAGAGACCTTGTGTTCACACTTAAGAGATCCCAGAAGATCTCACCACCCTAGGAAATGACAAGTCACATTATAGGAGCAGATCAGTTTTGTCACTCTGTGGTCACGCTTGGTGCTTTCAGACCCTCACAGAGCTGCTCAAACAGGAGTGAAGCTTCCAGCTGCCCATCAGTATTGTGACCAGCTCTCATATTTTCAGCTGTAAGTCTAATGACACTTTTCTTCCCCACCCTACCCCAGGAAAGCCAAAAACAGTGCAGTAGGACATCCATTATGGTGCATTCTCACTGACCATTGGTTATCATCCTTATCTTTGCTGTAACTATGCAGCAAGCAGCCAAAAGCCCACTGGATACCTTGGGACAATGCTGTTCAGAGCAGGCTCTAAGCCTTAAAACAAGCAACTTCCACACTCCCTTTTCCCCTCAGCAATGCACTCTCACTGACAGGAAGATTTCTCACTGTGAGAGGGGAAAACACCGCAGTCCCGGCACAAGACGAAGAGACAGCCGCCCCCACTGCCCGGCCCGCCCTGCTGCCAGCACTACAAAAGCGCAGCTCCGGAGGCTGATACGGGGAAAGGAACTGGAAGCACAAGATAGCCATTAACCGTCTTTCATCCTTAGAAGCTGTAAGGCGTTGAACGTCCCAGGCTCGCTTACCAGCGCAGGGCGGTGGTGGAGGCATGAGGTAGGGCTGCAGGGTGCTCTGGCAGGGCTGGTGCTGGCTCAGGGCTGAGGACAGGTTGGAAGGTCTGTGGCTTCTCTCTCCTTTCTTCTTCTCAGTTAAGTGTGAGGATCCAATCTGGTGGAGAGCGAAAGGGACTATGATAAAGCTGGATTGCTCACTTAATGCTGCACATCTGCATTTTCATGTAACGAATACAAGACATGGAAGTGTGTGAAGCAGTGTCAGGAAACTATCGGGAGAGGCTCAGGGCAGGAGAGGAGCTGAGCGGTGTTGCTGCCAGGCAAGGGCAAGTCTTCAGAGATGAGTGGGTACGCAGGCAGTGACCTCTCCTGGTGCAGGCTGCCACAAACAAATCTCTGGAATTCATCTTCAAAGCAAATTTACTCTCTTCCTTACTCCTACAGGTAAGGTTAAATAAATGTTCAGTGGTAAATTCTTGGCTGAGTGCAAAGCAGCAAGTGCTACAGGGGATGTGATCACAAGAAGATATGTGATTGCACAGCTACATGGAGCTCCCTGTCACGTTGCTCTTGAATATGCAACTTAAGTGACTGAACAGGTTTCAGCCTTGCTCAGTTGTTGTGTGCCAGGACGAGAAGCATAACACCCGCAAGCAGCATTTATGAAAGTGCAGTTCAGGTTACGCAATGGAAAGATGTGCTTACAAAGGCTGCTTACTACCTGTCTGGGGAGGGTGAAAGGAATCCCCCCCCCCCAAAAAAAAAAGCGTTCAGACTCATTACAGTGATCTGAAATGAATAGTACTCTCCTTCAAATTGTTCTGACACCACCTTTTAGTATTGCCTCTTGAAAATAACAATGAAGATACATTTTTTGCAGATAACAAGGGATTCATAGATACAAGTAATGAAACAATTTTTGTACTTGCAAGTAAATTAGGATTATTATTTTTTTTTTTACTTATTTAAAGTATACTCTTTTATGCAATGTAGAGCATATTATAACGATGGGTTTTACATTTCTTTTCTCTAGGATGAGGATCCTTATTGGAAGTCTTCATTTCTACTTCATTTCTTTCTTATTCAGTAGAGCAAATGGATTCCTAACTCAGAGAACACCTGCAGTGTCTGCCTTCCCATTTTATAACTACTCGTTTTTAAACCTCTCTTCTGTATCAGAAGCACAAGCTCCCAAAACAGCAAGAGCTCTCAACTTCTCACACAATGTAATTGAAAAAATAACCAAGAGAGACTTTGAAGGTTTTGATGCACTGGAAGTTTTAGACCTTTCCTACAATCAGATTAAGGACATTGAACCTGGTACATTTGAGAGCCTGTTCAGCCTTGTTTCTGTGAATTTATCGTTTAATGATAAGAAACTTCTTGCGTCTGGTCTTGTACCTCACCTGAAACTCTTACCAACTAGCGGAGCCTCAGAGTCTTCACAGCTTTACAAGTATTTTGAAAAATCATCAGAGGCTGCTCTGGAGCATCCTGCATCAGCTGAAATGCTGCCACATTGGGGAAATCCATCTGACCTGCAAAATGTTAATCCGAGGCTCAGACGAAGTACAAGGCATCTTCAAAGAGCAGAGAAAAATACAACGATCTCTCCAACAGCCACGTTAAGGCCTAACTTCTGCGGAACACCAATAAATGGGACACTTGATCTGTCAAAGAGCAAACTGTCCAAAGAAAAGCTGATGGAAAAACTGGATCCAGATCTCTGCCAGGCTCAGCTGGACGGTGTTTTGGAGCTTGACATTAGTCACAGCGACCTGGAAATGGATCTTCTATCACTGTTCATCCTGTTTTGGCCAATGAAGAATGTACAGTCTGTTCATGCCAGTTACAACAAAATAACAATTGACAATATAGATGTCGAAGCGATCTGTCAGTTCCCATTCAGCAACCTTTCATTTTTAAATATTAGCAACAATCCCATAAACAACTTGGAAACGATGTGTCTCCCTCCAGCCATCACAGTAATTGATTTGTCCTTCACAAACATAAATCTAATACCTCAAAATTTTGCTAAAAAGTTATTCAACTTAGAAAATATGTACGTTCAAGGAAATCACTTCATATACATTGTAAGTCCAGAAAACACCAATACAGCTCCCCCAAAGCCTGCCCCTGGAACTGTACATATTAATGCAATTTCATTTGTCAGAAACCAGGCTGGTACACCCATTGAAAGCCTTCCAGAAAAAGTGAAACACCTGAAAATGTCCAACTGCTCCATTGTAGAACTTCCAGAATGGTTTGCCAACAGAATGCAAGAATTACTATTTTTGGATCTCAGCAGCAACAGGATTTCCATGCTTCCCGACTTACCTGTCTCCCTGCAGCATCTCGACATAAGTAACAGTGATATTAAAATAATACCCCCTAGTTTTAAATCTCTCTCCAACTTAACAGTATTTAATATTCAAAATAATAAAGTTACAGCTATGCATCCTGAATACTTCCCGTTGGCTTTAACAAAATGTGATATTAGTAAAAATAAGTTGAACTTACTGTCATTAACTGAAGCCCTGGGGAAACTCGAATTTCTTAATGTTTCTGGAAACCTAATAACCAGACTGGAACCCACCAGCCAACTTCATGTGCTCACTAATCTAGACAGTAGTCACAATCTAATTTCAGAGCTCCCTGATCACTTTGGGAAATCTCTTCCGATGCTGAAATATTTTAATTTATCAGGGAATAAGATCTCCTTTCTACAGCATGGCTCTCTCCCAGCTTCTCTAATGGAGCTGGACATTAGCGACAATGCCATTACTACCATAGTGGAGGACACTTTCGGACAATTAACAAGTTTGAGTGTTTTGACTGTTCAAGGTAAACATTTTTTTTGTAACTGTGACTTGTACTGGTTTGTGAATGTCTACATCCATAACCCACACTTGCAGATAAATGGCAAAGAAAATCTCAGGTGCAGCTTTCCACCAGACAGACGGGGCTCGCTGGTGAAGGGCAGTAATCTCACACTTCTGCACTGCTCCCTGGGCATTCAGATGGCCATTACAGCTTGTGTTGCCATCCTGGTTGTTTTGGTGTTAACAGGTTTATGTTGGCATTTTGATGGGCTGTGGTATGTGAGAATGGGTTGGTACTGGTGTATGGCAAAGAGGAAGCAGTATGAGAAGAGGCCAGAAAACAAGCCCTTTGATGCCTTCATTTCATACAGTGAACATGATGCAAACTGGACGAAAGAGAATCTACTGGAAAGACTGGAAACTGATGGATTCAAGATATGCTATCATGAGAGAGATTTCAAACCGGGGCATCCTGTACTTGGCAACATTTTTTACTGCATAGAGAACAGCCATAAGGTCCTTTTTGTTCTCTCTCCCAGTTTTGTAAACAGCTGCTGGTGTCAGTATGAACTATATTTTGCTGAACACCGGGTCCTGAATGAAAATCAGGATTCTCTCATTATGATCGTGCTGGAAGATCTCCCGCCCAACAGCGTGCCACAAAAGTTCAGCAAACTCAGAAAATTATTGAAAAGAAAAACCTACTTAAAGTGGAGCCCTGAAGAACACAAACAGAAAATTTTCTGGCATCAGCTAGCAGCTGTTCTAAAAACAACAAATGAACCATTTGTTGCAAGAGCAGAAAATGGATCCACTCAGGATATGTATGAGATGGAATGAGATACAAGAACTTGTAAAGATTGTGCCTAGAAAGTCTGCAGTTAAATAAAAGTGTTTCTGTGATTACCTTCTGCAAAGCCTGCTGTGCTGCAACTGGAGTTTGTCTCAGATCAGTCCCATGGGAGGTTACTAATGGGTTTGTAGGGTGCACATTATTCAGCCTGAAAAAATAATCCATTACCCAAAGGGCTGAGATCCGAGCACTGATAAAGAGCCTTTCATTTCTGGGTGTTTGATTTTCTTCAGGTATTTCCAGCATTTCTCAAAATGCTGTGGTTGTCACCTGAAAGGAAGAACAGGTTGACTCACATTGCATATCCTAACTATCTTCTGGAGATTACTGCAGAAATAATGAAAAGCAGTGACATTCAAAGACAATGACATAGTTCAGATTCAGTTCTAGCACAGCTTCAGACAGAGCACACTATGTCTACATGCAAGAAAGACACAAACTGCAATAGTATATAGGTAACACTTTCCCTCTGTGATTTACCAAGAAAAGATTAAAGATTTACTTAATGTAGCCACCCGAGAGATGCAAATCCACAGCACTGCATCATTTGGTTACATGGTGGAAGAGACCTTAATAACTGCAGACTAACATACACAACTAGACAACCAAGAAAGAGCTGGCTGAGTGTGTCAGTCTCTACTGTTAAATAATTGGTGTGTGCATTATTTAAACACTATCACAAACCTCTGAAGAATAAGCTAGAAAATTCTGTATATTTAGATTTAAGAAAATTTCACTTGACACAATCAGCCTAATCCATTTCACATGAACTCAGTACTATCTCTGCACAGTCACTGTCATCACCAAGTGCTACTTAATAATTTCATTCGGGGAAAAAAAAAAAAAAAACCAACTCAGCTGATCTAACTTCTACATTCAGGTGAAATCAACAGACCATGATAGTGAGTAAATATCAGATGAGAACAAATCATTTAGTGTAGCACAATCTGGATTTATTCATAAGATGAGCAAATCCAACTGACTCATCTTCACCTGGGCTAGCACCACATCTGTGACAGTGGCCGACACCAGTAACTTCAGAAGATGCTGGAAAGTGCACTGAAAATGTATATTGGACAACTTATTCCACCATGATGGGTTCATTCTAACCCCAGAAATCAAGAATGCTTTAATTCCTGGAGTAAAAATTTTATATCCATTCTAAACCATGTTGGTATTAACCGTCAGGTTCCTGTACAGTTTTACCACCAATGTGAAGTTTCTGTTAAACCTTCCTCCTTTTTTCTTAACAGTTCTGCAGCAAGGAGGTCCACACTGTATGGATGGGCAGCAAGAAAAGAAGAAAAGCGCAGCACTTTATCAGTCTTAGAATTTGCCACTTCCATATTCCTGAGATGCTTTCTTGCTCTTGTGTATGGACTGCCCCAACCACAGACCTACTTTTTTTGAACCGTTCAATACTCAAATACTTAACGTTACTTACTCTCTTACCTATCTCTTCTCTTCTCAGTTTCTCTTCCTGTATATTTTCCATCTCCTTCTTCCAGCACTCTGTTGCTTCCTCTCTCAATTAGATTGCTTTTTTTAACCTTGCAGTCATGCTTTATGCTATACTGCTTCTGTGCTCAGCAGAAGAAGGTTCTGATACTACAAGGCGGCTAAAGGAGAAAAAAAAAGAGAAGATATACTACAGAAGAGTCTAAAGCAAGTTTTTTTTTTTTTTATCATTATATAGCAGATTACTTTGGTTTAAATTGTACTTCAAATAAATTGTGGCTACATATTTTCAAAATCCAATCACTCTTCTATTTACTACATCCATAAACCTCCCCCAAAATACAGTTATTAAAGAGAACTGATAAATCAGATATTGTTCCTACTGCAGATTAAAGTTGTTCTACTTTCCTATCTGACACTATAAACATATTAACATGTTAGTTGTTTTAAGAGTACAACTGGCACCAGGAGTTAAACAGAAGAACAATATTGCAAAGTGCTTTAAAAGGACAATTTCTTTTTATTTACATAACGCATAAAGGCAATAAAACCTCCTCCTGTCCTAAAGCTGTACCCTCTTCCCCTTTACTCCCACACGAATACTCAATGCAAATTACCTTTGTGAGTAAGGTAAGAAGGATTTAGTCTTCTATCATGTGATGAAGTTCATGTGATCCAAAGCAAATACACAGTATGGAGTTGTGCACACATGCAGCAACCTCAAAAAGTGCTTAATGTCAAAACCAGTCTTAATGCACACCTGAAACTCCCACAAGGTTCGTACAGGACCCACCTTGCAGCTGCTTCCGGGGCCCTGCCCTATACTCTTTCCAATCTGAAACTGTAATTTCTGTTAAGAAAACAAAATCCCACATATTTTTTCCTCCAAATTAGGACACACTGTACTGAAGATAAATGCAAAGATAAAAAAAGAAAAAAGCAAACAAGACAGATCTTTTAGTTATCTTTTGTAATTACTTTAGTAAGAACCACGTTATTAGTTCATAGAGAAAAATACCTGGGCAGAGAGAAAAGACTTATTGAAATAATTTCAATTTTACATTTGTATGAGAAAGTTGTTCACATCCATTTTATTGCAATAAAGCTGTCTTGAATTACTCAAAATTAATTAAAATTCAGAGTGTTAAACAAAGAACAGTGTTCATAATGTAATAGTCTTCCAGGAAAATCTTGAAAATAGTTTAGTTAACAAAGAGTCTAAACCAACAACTTACACATGGCAATGATGTGAATGTTTTTTGTTTCTAAAACAACAAATCATCTTTCCATCGCTACCATTTTGTTAAAGATGTGGCATTTTCCTATCATGATGCACCAAAAGTCTGTGGCACAATTCTTTTGGAGATACTAAGGCTTTGCTGAAGTCAATAGAAGCTGAAAGGTGATTGCTTGCTTTGAAAAGATCTGGCCACTTAAAGGAGTAATTGTCAGGAATTTCAATGCCTCCAGACCATTCCGTTTCATAAGGAATTTCCACAACACGTTCCACAACACAAGTGGTTGAATTTGTAAAAAAAAAAAATATTTAACAAATATTATTTGCCCACTGTTAACCACTAGATGAAGTGTATAAGTACACGTTATTAGTTTTTAAATCAAACTGACGTTAGAACTTTGCAAGAAAATCTCAAAAACTTGTAGTCGTCTTGTTACTCTGTCATAATGCTTAAAAAATGCTGTTAATAGCTGTCAGTTCTACCTGTCAGGAATATCACAGGCGAATCTCTCCACTTCCCACTTTTAAGTGGTCACAGACAAAAAAGCAACCAGCAACACTACTCTTCGTGTAACAGTTTACGAATCAGAATACTCCAAAGGTGACTGCGTTATTAACGGGTGTCAATATTATAATATTGTAATATATTCATCTTTATCCTCAAATAAAACCTGTAATTGGTATTGGGCAGTTATTTCTATCAGGAGAAAAATACTTCTCCAAATATATTACTTTGGGATACAGAACGGCACCAATCCTTAAAACAAATGTACAGTGGAAATTAATATATATACACTTCAGAGCTTCATTATGGTAACACAACACTTCTCAAAAGTCCCTCTCTAGCGGCAACATCTCACTGTTTGTAAAATGCCTCATCCTGCTTTGGAAAGCTGAAGCCGAAATCCTAAACTTCAGCTGAAATTCACGGAAATTTTGTTATTACTGACACTTCTTACAACAAAACATGACCAACTCTTTCAACTTTCTGCAAATGAAAGTTTAAACCTAAGCATTCTCCCAAATCTTCCTTTTTGAAAATATGGCAAGTATGCAATTTATCAGATAATACTTCCGGCACAGCCTCAGATTGTTCTCTGAGATATTTCGCCTCATGATGCAATGAATCATATAGTTACAGCATTAACATCTTTTTTAACGCGTCCGTCGGTAAAATTTAGTAACAAAAACACCCTCATGTAACAATTCCAAATACAAGTCTAAAATATTGCCTTTTCTGCTTGCCACAGAAATTCAAGAAAATGCCACGGAAGTAATAACCTAGCCTTTGCTTCAAATGCAAATAGCTAGATATTAACACTAGTGGCTTTTTTTTAATTGGCAGCAGTAGAGCAATACTGTACCATTGAGTTTAGAATAACCATTAATGAAAACAAAGACGGGGACCCACTAAATCAGCTGGACCAGAGCTGCTTTCTCAAGGTTACACCGAGGGTACCGGTATCTGCTTGGTCGAAGCACTGTCATAGTCTCGCACCAAATCATTGGTAGTGTGATAATGCATGGCAACGTAGGATTTGGTAAATCCAAAAGTTGAGTTCACCGGCTGTAAGCTATTTGGGGTGCTGACTTCCTGGGAAGGGCTGCTGTTATAGATACTGTAATAGGGCTCGATTCGGGTGTTCATGGGGGTTGAGCTGCTCTGTGCATAGTGCTGATGCCCAAAAGATGCCTTGGGACTCAGCACACTCTCCTTGGAATGACTAGGACCACAGGCTTGGTCCACAAGCTTTTTCTGAGGTTTTGGAGACAACACATATGCTGAATTGGTCTCATGGTGGGATGACTTATTCCTGTTGACTTCCAGGCTGCCTTTGCCCATGGCTCGAAGCCTCGTCTTCTGCTTGCAGCAGAAAAAGACAAGGGCTAGGTACTGCAGGCACCAGAGGACTCGTCTCCGAAGTCCAGCACTGTTGCGGGAATATATAAAAGGATTTAATCCAGATTTGAAAAAAATGAGGGTAAATCCACACAGCTCAAACTGGTAGAGCACAAAGCCACCGCTGCTGGACAGCATGTCCTGCACCAATGAGATGCCCAGGGGCAGGCAGCAAACCAAGACGGAAAGCACAATGACGATGCACGTCACCACTGCCCTGGAGTCTTTGGCTGTGGACAGGTTGACCGCCGACACGAGCTGGAGGCGGCCGGCGGCAGAGGCTGGCGGCAGGCTGAGGTGCTTGGCATAGCCATGCGTCTGGACATGCTGTGGCTTGCTGTAGCTCTGGTTCCTGTACAAGGCGGGCAAGGTGCTCTGCATGCACTCCCCAGCCCCAGCGGCCGGGGGCCCCACGAAGGGCTGGGGTCTAGAGGCGTCCACGGCCACCACAGGTGGGCACTTCCTCACCTGGGCATTTCTCCGCAGGGCCTGGGCGATCATGACATAGGAGACAGACACCACGGCCACACAACAGATGAAGTCGGTGACGTAGAGGTAGAGGATGATCTTTCCCTCCCTGCTGGCAAAGCTGGACATAGGCAGGCAGAGGCGGGACCCGCGGGTTTTCAAAGTGGCCAGGGTGGCGAGGGTGAAGCTGGTGGCCCACAGGAGCAGGGTGAGGAGCAGGGTGCAGGGGAAGGAGGCGGCACGGTGCGGCTGCTTCCCCAGCACCATGCGCAGCCGGTGCAGGGCGATGACCGCCACCGTCTTGAGTGACATGATGATGAAGCCGGAGCTGGTGAGGTGGAAGGTGAAGCAGAAGGCACCCGGGACGCCTCGGGCTGAGTCGAAGAAGAGGACGAAGGCGAACATGGGGGCAGCCACCCCGCAGATGAAGAGGTCGCAGAAGGAGAGGTTGAGGATCATGAAGTCAAAGTTGGTCCTGAATTTCCTGAGGGCCGGGTCGAAGAAGGACAAGAAGACGATGAGGTTGCCGTAGGAGCCCAGGCAGAAGACGAGGGCCAGCAGGGAGGCGCAGGCCGCCAGGGTGGCCGTGTGGGTCCCCTCCCGCAGCCCCCCGGCGGCGCTGCCGTTCCCGCCCAGCGGCAGCAGCGAGGCGCCGGGGGGCTCCTCCTCGCCCCCCGCCGGCAGCCGCCCCGACGCGT
>VXAL01004911.1:111329-132161 GCA_013399475.1 Chauna torquata
CACACGTTTTAGGCAAGCATTCTCCAAATGACAGACAATACTTGCATTAAAATAGAGAGGGGAATTTGATCTCCACAGTACCTTTACATGAATTTGTGGACAATATTAAAAAATAAAGGAGAAGTAATATTTAAAAAAAACCACACAAATGAAACTCACTAAAACCCTTACCTCTGTCAACTCGTCTCTTCTTCGCCCAAGCTTTGGTTGCTGCTCAACTGGAGCATAAATTGTCATAGTTCTGAACATTAAAAAAAAAAAAGTAAAAACATTTCATAAGCTTTAGTTTACTTTGAAAATTTTCTGTGTTCTCTATATTAGGTAGGACTTAACAACTCCAAAGCAAAACTTGCAAGAAAATTTACAACCAAAAAAAATCAAGCTTATCATTACAAAGGTACCATTAGAGCAAGCAATCCAGAACTATTAATGACAGACTACTATGCATGTTTTGTAATCACACAATTTTCAAACATGCATACTTCATTTTAAACCAGTGCATAATTTTAATGGAAGAAGTTTAATTGCCATAAGAAATAAGCACCCATAGCACCCACAAAATCTAAAGAGAAACAGGTAGAAACTAAAAAGAGCAAAGGTGGTAAAACAAGCAAGAAGAACAAAGGAAAAAATATTTTTTTTCTAATCAAAAAAATTAAAACATAACACACGTTACTTAAGTTCTCACTTTTTTTTTTTTCTGCTGATTTGCACAATTCTGTTTTATTGCACATTTGTTAATAGTACTCACCGAGGCCAGGTATAATACCCCCAGTGCGTCTTCTCCACAAAACAACATGACTCCCAAGCTTCCTTAGTCTTTGGTAAACTCCGACTGTCATAGTGCAGCCACTGGTTATCCAGTCTGTCACCAGCCTGAATACTGGAAGGCTTAGGGTTTCCACCTGGTTAAAGAGGAATTCATATTCTATCAAACTTGTTCACTGACAGTTCCAGCAAATGTTGCAACTTACTTTTATCATAAGATTCTAGTAGCTTTTATGCCATTGATCAGAGCTTTTTCCCCATCAAAACTGTACAGAAATACGCTCTGTGAGATTAAAAGCAACACCAACGGGAATAGAAGAGGCCCCTTTATTAATTTATATAAACGTGCCATTTGAAATGATGAGAAAAAGAGAATAAAAAGGCACACAAGTTATCCGCACAAATTACAAGGCTTTCTGAAAGGAGAATGATTATAACCATACCTCTTAAGTTTTAACTCACTAAAAATAAGTGAATAGCTTAATACATGCTTGCAAGTATAACACAAAGAAAAGAAAAAACTAAAAAATTACTGATTAGTATTACCTATTTTGTTTGGTTAGGACATTAACAACCAGAGAGAAATGAAAAGCTCATGATTCTGTGTTTAAAAAAAATTTTTTAAATGCCTTTTTTCATTAAATAAAATGCCTTTTTTTTTTTAATAAAAGAAAAAGTTAGTGAAGCATTTCTTATTTTAAATAAAACTTACTTATTTCATATGGGCATATGGGCACTTTCTTGTGTGTTCTTTTAAGCTGCTTAAGAATACCAGCCACAGCTGAGATGGCCACCTAAAAGAAAGAACTGGGCATTAATGTATCAATTCCATACATTTAGCACCATAAGGATGTCTCATCATCTCACTATAGGCACACTTTAAGCCAGCTACCCAGTGCCCTAAAAAGCCAATAAACAAACTTCACCATCCCAATGGCTGATACTTCCCATGAAGCCGTAATTGTAGGCATTTCAGGGGAATACAGGACAGGAATTGAGTGTGACCTCTGTAGACCACAAAAACCTCCCCACTAATCATATTCTGGAGAAAAAGGACGTGGCCGTTACTTTCAAGACTCACTCAGGAGATGAGCAGAATGAAAGGTACAAACACAGAACAGATTCCCTTCAAGTAATAAGCTGCAGATAGAAAAATACATATCTGCAGAAAAATCCTAAACTAAGTAAGAATGCATAGGTATGTTTCATGTTTTCACAGTTTACAGACTTTACACCACTTAGCACAGCTACGACACTGCCAAGACTGTCACATTCTTGGGTTAGGAACTTTTATACACATACGTGGCTGGGAGGTGGTGAGGGATGTACACCCCAGGTTTTGTCTTTATCATGGCAGAATAACGCAAACATCTGATCTAAAACCCATTAAGCTGCAAAACAGAGAGATGTAATTACGTTGTTTTTACCTTACGAACTACAATTGCATCATGGTTGAGACACTGCACAAAAAATCTTATGGCACGGACAGGCAGTATCCTATCATCCCTCAGGAGCAGAGACAGAAAACCAATACTTATATGCTCGAACTTCCAGGGACTAAAAAAAAAATAGAAAAAAATCAAAACAGACAACATGTATCAGAGTTTTGCATGTACTGCTTCGGCACAGAAATGATCATACAGGTTATGATTATGTAAGTATATATTCGGACTGACATAAGTAATGTTCTGTGTCACTGCTATAGTCAATGAGCTTAACTGTCATCTATGGAAACCTTCAACATTTTGGGAATTGCACACAAGTGCAATCAAACTTATATCCAGTCGAAATGCCAAAATCAAAATGGTACCATTAATGTAAATTCATTGACCTATAAGGATATTCTTTTAAAATTTTTAAACAAATATTATGCTACCAATTAAAATCTATTTGGATGTCAGTATTATGCAAACAGACCTTTTTTTTCTTTTCACCAGAACAAATACTAAAACAAACAGAAACCCCAACAATTCATGACAAAGCTAAACTCCAAGATGTGATGATGCCTTGTATCAACAAGTGTAGTTCCCAATGAAAATAAATTCAAAACTCATTCACTTCCTTACCTGGGAGACAGTAATGCAACATTTCCCTAAACTGGCCTTTGTATTTCCGCTTGGACAAGCGGAATCCGTACGCAAATGCACAAGGACCTCCAGAAATCCAAGTCTTGCAGGTACTTTCACAAAAGCTCTCCAAAGTAGCCACAATCCGTTTTATGCAAGATTCCTACTGACAAATTGCTTTTGGACAACTACCTTAACGGTGACAAGGTATTATTCAATTCCGGTCACGCTAACTGCGCTTTTTGATGAAACTGATGTCTACTCATGTAGCTACCTCCAATCCACCCCCAAAAAAATAAGGGTCATACATAGGCAGGGAGACTTACAGATTTCTTTGTTCCACACAGTCCAACAGCATGTTGACCAAATTCTCATAGTTTCTGGGTATAAAAGAAAAAAAATCATCAAATCAGATGCTGCTGAAAGAACCATGTAAAAGTAGAATAAAAGTTGCTCAACAAAAATTGGGTGAATGCAATGTAGTAAACACAGCACCGAGTGGTGGGACAAAGAAAGAGGAGGAGGAGGAAGGAAGGAAGGAAATGTGAGTGTAGAGGAGAAAGGCTGCCAAGTCAGGAGAGAAAATACACCACGACAATCCTTGGACATTCTCAGTTTGTCTAGTTTAAGATTTAGTTTAGCAATTCTGGATTATTACATTTAATGCACAGTAAGTTTTTCAGGCAGCACAAACTGGTGCTAAGGGAAGTTTAAGTTACCGCAGAGCCTCAGCATTCTTTTCTTGCTGTCGCTGAATTCCTAACTGAATTTCTTCTGAATGAAGCACTGTGAAATTTGAATTTGCATGTTCTGATCTTTGCAGCATAACAGCTACCTCAATGCATTTCTCTGGAACCTATGGACAAAAAATGTAGAGATTTTGAACTGAGCAGCAACTTACAAACTTTTATGTATGTTTGTTTCTGCTTTGAAATAACGAGGGTTCAGAATCATATGAAAAAAGTATAATTTTCTGTCCACATAGACAAATCCTTGAAGTAAGGAAGACAGCTTTTGTGGCTCACACAGCAGAACTACTACTCCAAGTACATGCTTTATTCCATTTTTAAAACGAAGTAAAGACAAACTTTAATATTTCATTAAAGCACTTATAAAAATTGTTTCTATAGATTTTTATTAATTGGCATTCTTAAAAATAAGTGCTGTACCATTTATCACACCAATTAGGCAAGAGACAGATGTGCAAAGAGTACTGTTAATTGCACAGTGGGACAACAGCTGCAAATACTGACAACATTAACTTGACCACACAGTTCTACCAACACGCATCTTCACAACTGATCAGCAAGAAGCATACCAACTAACACTAGAAGACAACAAACTTCCTTTCCATAAGGAAGGTTACCAAAAAGTTACAATTCCAATAATATTACAGGAAGCTATATTGTTTCAGTCTCAAAAATACAGGTCTACATTCTTCTATAACAGAAACCAGAACGGGATCAACATCGGAACCCTAACTCAAATAACATAAATGAGTCTCAAACACTTTTGTAATACGATGCACCCAGAATCCATGACATTAACTCCAAGCAATCTGACACTTACTGCAAAATCCAATCCTATTGTTTCATACTGCCTATGGATTTTTTCCGCTAGGTCATCAAAAAGTCTAACTATGGATGGTTTTTCCAGGGACATAGCTTTGCTAAGCCCAGAAGAAACAATCGCTGGCCATGTCTGTGCAATGCAGTCCCAATCATGAAGATTTGCCAAACATACTCCACTGTGATTTCCAAGAAGGCAATATAAGGCACCCTATAAAATGAAAGATGTAATTTTTAAAAAAGATATCAAACACAGTTCATATATAAATGATATCTACATAAGCATGCACTCACACATAATAAAAATTAATCTTCATGTTATCAAATCATTAAGATGTACCATACTCAGCTACACAGCCTCACTGCCAAAATATTGAAGAGTTTTCACACAACCCTTTTTATGCAAAAGATCCGTTTTAAACAAAATTAGAAGTCCTGCCAGTTAATTTATCCACACAATGGATGACTGACTTTCGAATGACATTATAGAGGAAATTAATGATTAAGCATCACATCTGGCTTTTCTGTGAACTTATTCATGTTTGGTTGTGTTGAAGATGTTTGGGCTGCAGGCAAATCATTAGGCTGTTGACTAGGCCCAGGCCTGAAATTATGCTCACTGAACAAAGCGTGGATAACTACCAGACATGACACAACAAACCGGTGAACATGACAGGCAATTGTGTGAGAAGCTGGCAAGAGTTGTGAAATAAAAAGGGTGGCCGGATTTCACAGGTGATTAAGTTGGAGTTCTCTGAGAAACTGCCAAATTTCACAGGTAATTGGAAGGAAGTATTGGGAACCCTTTTGGTGAGTAGAGTCTTATAAGAACAATAGTGCCTCGCTAACCAGACCAGCAATACCAAATAGGCTTAAGATCACCTCTGTAGCAGTATCAGAAATGCCAAATCGGGGCAAACTGTAGCAAATGCTGTAGTGTAGCAAGACTGGGACCAACTGGGGAAAAAGTAACTAGTTGTGGTTTGCTTATTCGGGAGGAGATGGAGAAAGAGAGGTGCAAGGATGACAGAAAGGAAAAAAAAGGAACAGGAAAAGGGATAATAAGGTACACAAACAATGTAATCACTTGCTGTCTGACATTCACTATCAGGCAGCCGGAGCGGGACAGTAAGCCGAACATGCTGTTCTGACCATACAACACGAATCCAAACTTGCCTCCGTGGTCAGGATGACTGAGGGGGGTGCGGGGTAAGGAAGGGAGCATGATGCTTTCTTGGCCAGGAAGGGAACACCTAGACAGACAGACTGCCTCCTGGCATCACTGCATCAGCACCATTTCCAGGCCTCACAGCATCAGCAATTACCTACTGCTTCATAATAAAACCCACCTGTTTTTACTAAAACATGTTTGGGTGATCAGCTTTTTGTCCATTTCAAGTTATCCATTTACACTGTTACAGCTGATTGAACCACTTACTGAGTTTTACTGCTTTGGACTATATAGCTTCTCAAGTTGCATTAAAAACAGGTGTTAACAGACTTTTGTAAGACTCGAACACACAATGAAATGAGGGCCATACATAAACACAGAACTTGACTTGACAGCTCAATTAATCCAAATAATTCCTTGTGCAAATATTAGTCATGCATAAGCCACAGGCCATGTCAGTGTAAGAGTCATGCTGATAAACAAGCAAACCACACTTTCATCATTAAAAACTCTCCTGTAAATACGCTTTCAAAGACAGACGTGAAACAAAATTAACGAGACAGTACTTTAAATTGCTGTTGAGTGACATCTTGCCGGTCTGGACGCAAGAACTCCAAAACCAAGGGAATGATATCTCTGCAACAAAAATTGTACGTTCCCAGAGCTGTGAAGAATGCTTGCTGAGCTTTACTTCTGACCTGTGGGAAGGCAGACATTACTAGAAAGTCTTCTGAACCAAAAATATATACTATACAAAAGAAATGGGTAAGGATGTCATTGTTTTACTTATGCAAAGAGTTTACATGACTGATATGTGCATAGAAAGATGTTATTCGTAGAATGTTTTAAATAATGTTTCCCCTCACCCTTAGTCATAGCTGCTTCTAAAAATATACTTCTTGTTTCTAGTATTTATTTGAGAATAGCTACAAACTTAAAGAAAGTTCTTTGTATTACCAAAAAACTGTCACTGTATTTTTAATATCATTTTAAAAGCAAACAACCAGCATAGCAGATGCAGTTGGCAGAACTCTAAAGAGCCTGTAGACATTGTGAATGAATCTGAATTCATATACACACGGAATTCCCATGGGGCTAAGAGTTCACAGTTCAACCACTGGCACACTTGTTTTGTGTATTTTTAAGAATTAGGCTGCCATCGTGTCTGCTTTCTAAAAATAGCTTTAGCACCCCATACAGTATCACTAATCATACTGGGAATATTACATCTAAAAACCTCAACCTGGTATATTTAATTGAAATTATTTATTGAACTATTGTTTTAGAAATCTAGAAATTAAGTCCCTCAAAAAATTTAAAATTTGTAGCCTAAGATAGCAGCCTCTCCACCCCTTTAAGTTCTGTATTTGACAAAGAAGGGGCTATATTTAAAGCAAAAACTATGCCAACGTTGGCAACTAAATGTTGCCATGGAAATAAATTGGAAAGTAAAAGGTGCTGAAAATGTAACTTTAAAACAATAACAGGAAAAAAAATTCAGTATAAAAAAGGGTTGTTACTTGCCTGACCATATGAACTTGTGGACAAACACAAAAGATCTCTGATCATCTCCTGGTGGGAGGTTTTATATTCACAGCCTTCCATTGTTAGTGTTCTCAACTAAATTGCATTAAAAACACAAGTAAAGGACAGATTGTTTTTTACACTTTAAAAACGTAAGAGAAATCCTAGTGCAAGATTACTGCACCTTTTAGTAAATGACAAGATAACAAATCAGCTTTTCTAGTGAAGTGGTTAGTGAAGAGTTAAGTGAAACTATTACCTCATGCTGCAACATAACTCTGTCTATCAGCAAAGCTCTGATATGCTGTTTCTTTCCTTGAAGCTGTAAGCAAATACATAACTGGGTTTAGATTTTGATACTCACATCAGCAATCTGTACTGACTGAACCCCCACCCCCCAGTTACTCTTCCTCTTCTAGAAGACAACAAATTTGACGTAGAAATTGGCACAAAACCTTGACCATTTCCCCAGGTAAAGTTTTTCATTTACCTATTTTCATTTACTTATTACTCTGGGAATAAGTTCCCTTTGTAACAAAAGGAAGCTCTGGTCACAGGAATTACTCAGTTAACAAAGACCAGAACAGAGTATGATGCCAAGACTCTTAGATTTCGGTCCAAGGACGCTAACTGGGGGGTTACTACAATACAAAAATGCTAGGCATGAGATTTCCAAACAAAGGTATGTAAGCACCGCAGAACAATATTCTTCTAAACAAATGAGATTTCAAAAATCATCAAAACTGATTAGGACCGTAAAGAAAATATGGAAAAAAAGTCTTCCTGAGCATTAGAAACTATTTTTCCCCCATACACTAAAGTTTTATAAAGAAAAATCACTCACCCTGTTCTCCATTGATTTTTTCACTAGATTAAAGCTTTTCCATCGTGAATCGAACTCATGCTTGTGAGACCCTTGGAACTGTAAAACATCACTAATAATCTGTGGAAAGGAAAAAATGACAGTGATTTTTTTGCAAAGCAAGTCATCTTGTTTGCAAAATACAAAGTATGTCGTATCTTAAATATTACTAATTATAAATATACCTTTATTATTAGAAATAAAGACTTGGTATCATCTTCTGAATTATCAAGTATATAGCCTGCAATTGGAAGAAAAATAATGTATTATCAGGTAGGAAAACAGCTTTAAAAACAATTTTACTTCTATAATGCTTAAATTTAAGAATTATAGGAAAATAAATTAAACAAATTTCTTATCTCTACAGTTACAAAACACAATACTTACATAAAGAAGGAATGCTTGTACTTACGCAGTAATTTCCTTGTAACCCTTGCAATTGTTTCTCGATAATTCTCTCTTGATAAATCTGTACACAATTAAATATATTCTTTATTATAAAAGCAATATAAAAATAAATAAATAAGTAGAAAGCCGGAGTAGACTATTCAGAAATTGCAGTACAGGCTATTCGTCCTTCCTTCTCTGCCTTGATAGCTGATTACATTTCAAACCACAGAATAAGACAGATTATTTAGCATGAGAACTACTGAGTAACACACTAAGCAGGGTAAAACAGAAAGCCAACAGAACAGAGATTTTACATTTCAGGTGATTAAACGTAATTAAACGTAAAAGAATGGGGATTTATTCCCCTTCAATGAATGGAGGAACAGACTTCCCCAATCTAAACAACAACAATAACAAAAAGAATACAGAATTAAAAAAAAGGCTCAATGATACAAGCAAATTTCTCAGAAAGTCTCGAGCCAGAATAATCTCAAGTTGCTGTAAAAGACCACTAAATTAAAGCCCATTCTCTAATACGTTATACGGCTACAAACTCACAGCTTGCAAATTAATTGGCCAGATTTTTAGAGAAGCATCAAAGCACCTAAAAAACATTAAATCTTCTGACAAGCAGCTACTGTGTGCCTCAGTTCCTCTTTTTTTTTTTTTTTAAAAAACTTCCCATCTTCACTTGGAAGCTAGTGAAGAATACGCACAACGAAGCCTGAGGACAGACTGCAATACACAAGCTACTCTGCCAACTTTGCATTTTTAGGACTCTCAAGAATTAGACTTAGATAATCCTCTATCATTAAAACATGACTATGAAGTGCTGTACACAGGCCAGAATAGGTCAAGTACCCAGTTTCCACTTCTGCCTTTCCAGTACGTTTGAAGATTATCTGATGCTTTCTTCTACTATGCCAGCTACTAGTAACTATTTTAACAGCAATGTTCCTTTTGTGAACAACCCAAGAATCCTCCAATTTTCTAGTGCTTCTGATTCATATCTGTATATTTACCATAGCTGAAGATGAAATGGTATCTGCACAAAAAGCACATACTTTGTGTATACACTCACTGTTGGCCCCAAAAAGCCCTTTAATATTAAGAGAATAATCAAAATTATGCTCTCAAGAAGTACCTACTGTCTTCATGCAGAGGGGTGGGGTGGCAAAAAAAAAACAAACAGTGCTTATAACCTCTCTGAACAGAACTCAGTTCTACTTACCATACTCAACACCAGTGTACAGCTTTGTCTCTTCCAAAGACACCAGACTTGGTACTCTGCGTGAAAACGAACCAAGTATTACTACACAGTATGGAAATTTACTGACATTTTATTTGTTTTAACAGGTCAAATTTCATGCTGGTAGTGCCAAAGATGTTTAGGTTTACTAACAGTACACCTCAGTTCTCTAACTTTTATTGATTAGCCCTACTTACGTGTTGGGATCTGTCAGAGACAAGTACACCATAAGGACACCTTGAACCCAGAATCTTGTTTTCTCATTTAACAGAATCTCACCAGTTCTGTTAAATAGCCAGCGATTTGGCCTCATTGCCAAACCTAAGCACACACTCATCAAAACAAGCGTGGCTACTAGTCATCTCAGGCTAGGAAGCACAGATGAATTTGACTGCTGAATGGTAAAGGGTTGAAGCAGAGTCCTTTCCTGACAAGTTGATGAAGCTTTTCTGACTTTGGTCCTTTCTATATAAAGTTAAAAAAAAAAAAAAAAAGTGCCCATTATCTACAGGACTGATACTTGCTCTTATATGAGGTTCATTATTAATAATGATGCCAAAAAATAAAATCATGCTCTTTCCAGGATTTGGGTCAAATTTAGTAGTTTTTTTTTAAGTGAATTTTTAGGTCTTGTCACTTTTCTTTATATATAACCATCCATAAAATACAGATTCAGTCATCACATGCTAATGAATTTAGAAGACAAAAACATATCCTACACTTTTTTTTTAAATTACCTTCTCTCCCCCTAAAACATTACTGTAGATGAATTCAAGCTTTTAATGACAAAACATTCCAGCGTGGTTTGGAAAGGAAGTCAGGAGCAAAAAATACTGTATGGTTGTATTAAACAAATAGTATCAGCAAGTAATCTCTACAAAGATAGATTCTCATGTAAAATTGCATCAACAGTATAATCAGAGCAAACAGAAAACTAAGTGAAGCGATGTGAATCTACTCCTATTACAAATGGTAAATTACGCATCAGAAAACACAACCAATTCTACATCTGAGCACCCCCTACCAGATACTAAGATAAGCTTTCAGGCAACTGCAAACTTCTCTGTCAGAACAAGAAAAATGGGTCACATTTTCTTCGGTAAAAAGCAACCCATTAAAGCATGAGTGCTACAATTACTACACTGATTAGATGAAAGGATGCCAATCTAAAGAAACTTGCAACCAAAACCAAACCGACTTCTCAGCCCTTGTAACAGTCATATCTGCACCAACAAGAGTCAAACTGAAGTGTCTTTTTCTTAATTGATTTGGGCATAAAGAGGTGAAGTCCTCATTTCAACTAATATAACTTCCAAAATATCCAACATAAATCCAGTACTTCGGTCCTGAATAAATATTTATAAAGCTTTTGTGGTCTCAAGCTTGCTCTTTTAGAATCATCTACACGATTGACTTAGAAAAACGTTTGTTAGGAATTTCTCCAAGATCAGATCTTTCAAGTTGGGAAAGATACAGAATAGGGATAGTTCTGAAATGAATATCGGGGTGGGGAGGATGATGATAAATGAACCTTCCCACCCCAAATACTTCTTTCTAAAAAAAATAAAAAATAAAAAAAGAGTGTTAACAGATAAATCCAACAGTCCCAGGCAGTTAGACATCAAGCAATTACCTTTTTGTATAGTATGTTGAATACACTGATAGGTAAATGAGCTCATAGCAGCAAATTTTTGTAAAGTATTTTCATATATTTTTACCCTTGAACAGTTTTCTCTGATATGAATGCACAAATTAAGTTCATGTACGGCTTTCGTATCCATGAGGCAGCAAGGAAAATTAAATTGTGATTTACCAGTTTTCCCTCAGGTGCTCTAGAGATTACAAATTTTTGTGCTTCCTTCCCAGCAAAATGCATTCAGCTGTTCTTTTCCAGCTAGCCAAGTTCTGAACCAAGCCTCTAGTATTTAAAACAAAGGAAAAACAATGCTCTAAGATCTCTCTACCTTTCAGGTTCCCGAGCAGAGCAGGAGCAGCAAGCCAACACAGCATCCAGTGATCACCAACTAGCCTGGGACTGCCCTTACACTCGCCATGACATGGCTCCACAGGCAGAACCATTTATTTCAGCAGGGCTACTAAAACGACGAAAATACTACCTTCAAAACGCAACGAAGTTTTCTAGCTGGCCCACAACTGAGATGCATGCTACCAAAACTCTGCATTTTCAGTGTCAGCCACTAAGCCAGAGAAAACATAAGTGTTTTGCTTAGGACACATAAAAGGAAGCGATATGAAATGTTTTTCATAACTGCACAGTCAATACTGAGAGCAGGATTCTCAATGCAATACTTCATGCAATGTACAAATAATACTGCACTTCATTCTGCATCAACACAAATCGCCAAGAAAACTTAGGAGCAAAGAGTATCCAAAATTATTGCTAGAACAGAAATTCCAGTCAAACTTAACTCTGAAGAATTCATTCCCTTATTTGCCACAGTGCAAAGCCAAAAGCACCTTCATTTGAGAAAAACTGATGCACTACATTTCTTCAACTTCCAGACATTTCATAGAGCACTTTATTCAAGTCTTTGTGGGCATATTTCTCGTTACATAAGTAAGGCTTCAGCAGTAAGATACAGCTTTCAGAAACAAAAAACCTTTTTGCATTGCTCCACTGAACCAATTGCACAGAAAATTTTTTCTAATAGCAAGAAAAAAAATCGGCGCCATGTTAAAGATTAGATCAAGAGCTGCATCAACCTATTTTGACATAAGAGATTAAAAAACAACAGCGGGAAGGTGAACAAGGAGAAAACAGGGTTACTCACCGTGGAGGAGTAACTGTTCCCTTTTCTGTGTGCAGCTCCCCCAGCAGAGCTGGGAAGTTTCCTGGAGATGCCAAGAGAGGTTAGCTAGCCCTGCCCCTCAGCATACGATGTCACATCCTTACACATTTAAAAGAAGCGGTCTTATCCTTGACCTGAACACCTCCAGTGAAAGGACATTTAAAAAGCTCCTAGCGATGTCTGTAGCAAGAATAGAGCAATACAGCATCCTAACTAACCGAGCTGTATTTAAGAGGTGGGGAAAAACTGGAAGTCCTTTGAGTAACCCTGTTTTTGCTTCCCTAAACCAGCTGCTGAGGATTACCTTGTTAATATCCAGGCTGCGAGGAAGAGAAATGAATGGGAACTCAGCTGAACATCAGTGAAAGATTTCTCAACCTTAGAAAGCTTTATATTCTTTACATTTGAAAAATCTCTACTTGCACATCAGAGTCATTATAACAAAGAACATTGACATTATTTTCAGTTACAGTGGCCCCTTAGGGAAAAGGGTAGACTGTGTGCACAAAAGCATTATGTGTACCTACACACACCCCATGCAGCAGGGCTACCATTACATTGTGTTTCTGCAGGCATGGAAAAAAAACGTATATTCATTTTTCCACAACTGTGACAGGCTAATTCACCACAGAGCTCTGAACACCTCATTCAGCTGCAGAAAACCCTCCTGCTATCATAAAGGAATGCCCCTTGCATCCTGCTAGCAGCCTCCCTCATCTCCTTCCTTCCTTTTGCCTTTTAGCTATGCATTTATTTGTACTAAAAAAAAATAGTAATTCACAGAACACACCTGAAATCAATGGCATATCTGCTAAAGATGAGGAACATCATGTGGAATAAATATTATACATACACACTATTGACTCATGAAATTGTTTTCTATTAATCTGTTATGCATGGCACTTCAGAAGGGACTTCATTCATCCTCCAAAACAGATGAAGTTTAAAGGGAAATATATTTCTTGTTCCTTACAGTCTAAGAAATAAAAAGTCAATGCTGAGAGACAGTCATTAGAGTTCCATTTCCTACTGAAGTTTAGTCAGGATTGAACAGGGTAGTTAGCTTCATTTATGTAGTTTATTTGTGCATGGATTGTGCACAAACTTCTTTTCTACTGAATTACCTATAATCTTCCTGAACACCTGTTCATGTACGAAGTGCTCAAAGTAACACTTAAAATAGTGGTATTCACAGTAACATTTAAAATAGCATGAGGTATTTTTTAAATTAACCTACGATTGGATTTTCAGAAGGATGTAAGTTATTTAGGTAACTTATGCAAAAAAAAAACAACAAAAAAACATAGGAATTCTGCTCCCAAACTTGGGCTAAAAGGGAAAAAAAATTGCACAAACTACACACAAGAACTGCTTGGTCTCAGAAAAAGCTGGAGCATTACAAAATCTAAACCATCTACACTCAAGTTCCCCAAACAAGGAAATCACTCTTTAAAGCACTTCATTGCAGCTATGCCTGTGTCTACTGACTGCATGTACACAGACGCACAGAGCATACGCTTTTGGGTATATCCAAATCAAGTGTTGGTCATTCTAACAATGTGCTTTCAGAACCAAATACTGAATTTTTCAGTTCAGAGACAACCAGTCAAACAATTAAAAAAAGAGATTCGAGAAGGCTCAAGCCAATGTGCACACTTGCACATAAACAGAAGTTTTGAAATATTTACTCCAACCAGGATTTATTAAGCAACATATGTAACGAAAACAAAGCTTTTTTAATGTGAAGAAAAAACCAGAAAGCTTTGTGTATTAACCATTCAAGAAGCAAATCCAGTTTCAAACACACACAAACTGCCAGGATACAAAACAAAGGCTCTTAACGAGGAGAAATATTAAAGAACAATAACATTTTGAATTTATTGGGTACTCAGTTGTTTGACATTAGGGAACAAAAAACTGAAGTCTGAAGAAAAGTCTGAAATGGACCAAAAAACTGTCCACAGATATCTTTTCAAGATAAAAAGTTTCTAGAAGAGAACAGTGCAACAGATGGACATGATTTTTATAAAAGGATGCTGATGAATTGTAACACGCCATCTATAATCAAACTAAAAGAATCGCAGGTTAACAGCATGACTGCAAGAAAATGTGTTGGACTTCCTTCCACATATTACTAGAGGCCTTATATTTGCAACAGCTGTTTCCTACTGCAGAAGCAACTTGGAAAGAATTACAGCAACCAAAAACCACCAGCAGCAAATAGTTATAATGTTACTGGAAAGCAGTCTTGTGTATTCGTGGCTGCAATTTGTTTTTTCTTAAGCAGAAAGGCTTATGACTTGAAGCCAGATTCACTCCTTCTTCTACCAAAACAGTGATCAAACTTATATTCTCAGCCCTCTTGGGGACTACTATATTTACATAATACTGTGAGTTAAAATTCACCCATCCAAAATAAAAAATAAAATAAACAAAAAAACACCACCAACAAAACAACAACAGAAAAACCCTTGCATCTAAAGCATGAGAATTTTATGCAACACAGGTTAATTATGACAACCGATAACGAAATGGGCCTTTAGCCAGCTTGTGACATCTGTGACATACAGTCAATATATGTCGTACAGAAAACTAATGATGAAAGTTAAGCTAAAAAACCCTAATTCTTCACTCAGTTAAGTCATCTTGCTTCATACCAGGCACTGCTATGATTAAGTCCGTTAAATTAATGATCAAATTAGATCAGTTAAAATTTATGATCCTGCTCATAAACATTAGCAATACAAAAGCTGAGACAACTGAAATACAGCAGCTACTTATTCGCCTATTATTAACTAGGTACATTTTGTTAAAGTGAATCTATCTACAAAAGGCAAAAGTATCAGTTTATGTTTGGAAAAAAAATATTGAAATCAAATCTCAGTATTTGCTAAGAAAGTAGAATATACGTGCACATGCATACTTATATAAAAATAAAATCCCAGATTCCAAAATCCAACTGAGTTGTTGGATTGCACACAGAACCTGTTGGAGAGCCTGCTGCCTTTGTAATTCACAATGTTCAGCAACCTCTCAAAAACTGATCTATACCTGAACCTCATATCCAAGAGGTTTTTTCCTTTCTTCACCTAATTGGCCATTAGCTCATCTGGACACTGCTCTAGGGGAGTGTAGGTCACCCCTGTCAGCTGCAGAGATCTCATCTGTAGCTTGTGGGACTCTTGTCCGAACAACACTCCATCTCCTCCCCGCACCTGCTCACACCTAATCTGGAAGAGAGCAAGGGGAAGAACCAAGCCTAACCAAAAAAAAAAGCTGAGCTGATAACCAGGTACTGTGGGACATCATTGTTGCTGCAGCCTGTTCCTAATAGAGAAAGCAGCCCTTTTCTCCCTTATTCCTGCCACTGCCATCCCCTGCCTGTCCCCCCCAGCAAGGTTGGGGACAGACCCCCAAAACAGGGTTTGCAAATACTTGGGCAACAGTCACTTGTCAAACAGGAAAACAAAACATACATTCAAGGGAAAAAGCACTGCGGTGGTGGGAGCAGCCTGCAGACAGATACTAACTGAACCATCACGTCTAGCTCATCACCCTGCTACACACGAAGTTAAAATTTTCATTCTATCCCCATATTTCTTCTGCTGAGGTTCATATTACAGAGCTCCAAGCTCTCCCATCTATACGATTTATGTTTCCTTCAGTAAGTATGCTAGAGGGTTAAAAGAAATAGATCTGTCTTCCTTGGCAAGAATCTTCAGGTGTCCCTAACCATCAGATATAGAGATGAAGGAAAAAATCTACCAGTTACACCTATCCAGCTGTACGTTAAAGTCGGCACAAACAATAATGCTGCGTTACATGGCATGTCATCAGCTACTGTACACTGGAGTTGAGTGGCACAGAGGTATTCTGACATCTGCCATGCTAGATTGTTTTTTTAATTTGCATATATCAAGCCACTTACCAATACTTGCATTCAAAATATTCCTCTACTGCCACATGAGGACAACGAATATCACCACCACCAGTGTTAAGCACTAACCGTGCCTACACAGTACTCAAAGTAAGGGCATTCTGGGTAACTGCCTTCGTCCCTGTCAATAAACACCCTTCAATTTCAAATCAATGCTTTATGTGCATTTCCACTACATTCCCAAGCCTGTTCCTGTTATATGCAACTGCCATCTTACCAAGAAACATCCCAGGAACTCGCGATACAATTACAATCAAAGTTTTTCTATTCTAATAGCAAGTTCAGCAAAAGACACCTCCTACATTCGAATTGTTTATAATCTTACAGACATATAGGATAGGAAACACTGTTCACGGGAACCTGTTTAACACTGCTTTTTAATAAGAAATATTAATATCCCTATAAATATTCCAGATATTTCTTGGGGAAGGAAGAGGAGGGAACAAGGCAGTGGAAAGGACATACCCCTTCTTGGCACAATTCTGTGACCCTTGCTTGCATACAATAACCCATTACAAAAGAACTTTCGTAACAGCATCACCAAAATGAATACCACCTGTCCCAGATGGATCAACTCAGCCTCATCTCTCAAGACATTAAATTGATATTGATCTTTATTCTGTTTATTTGGCAAGAACAGTTATAAACTTATAGGGAGCAAACATGTATTTGATATGAAGTCGTGAAACAATGCAATAGGATCTCCTGAAGTATTCAGTCCACATTACTGGCCAAAGTATAATCATCTGTACACAAGTGCACTCTACTTCCCTCAGATTTCCTTCTTCCTTAAAAACAAAGGAACAAAGAACTATGCTCCATTTGTGATAATTCAGATCATACAAAGAATGAGAACTGAAACTTACTTAAACAATATTCATTCAATTTCAGTGGGCAAATTCCAGTGTCCTGTATAAAGTGACTGAAAAGATAAAATGCAAGAACTTTGGATGCGAGACCTACCCACCTTGGGTAGAAGATGTTTCCTCAGTAAGCAGAAAGTTTGTCCAAAGAACAATACTGGCAGATTCTGAAGCTCCACGGATCTTAAGTAGAATAAACTATTGTGTGTCAAAATTCGGATTTTGTGAGAAGAGGACGATTTTGATTTCTTAGTCACAAATTGATTTCAGCATGCTCTCACATGAATTGTATATATTTAATAAGGCAACACATAACTATCAGAATGAAGCAAATCTTCCTTAAGTATTCAAATCATTTAGAAGTTGATTATAAGCTAATGTCCTAATCCGCACGCTAAGAATTTACAGACCCTTCCCAAAAATATAAGAAGGCGATCCTAAACAATCCACGCCAAAAACAAAACAAGAGACAACCTAAGGTTAAGGCAGGATTCAGACTGAATCAAGAAGCGACGCTAACACAGGTTCCACATTTTCCCAATATTGACCAGCAACACATTGCTGGTACAGGAACAGCCAATGCCTCCTGAAAGGTGTTGGGAGTCCTTATTCTAGAAGATATTGCTAAATGAGGCTGAATGCTCTGCATTGCCTCTAACTAAAAGATTACATCTCCAGATTTCTTATATAGTTAATGGTAACGGCCTCTACAAAGCTCTCCAGCTTAACACTCAAACACATCAAGAGAAACCTCTCACCCTGTACAAGGAGCTCACAGAAGCTATAATGCATTTGAGACTGGATCAATGCTCCTTGGCACTTTTAGCAGCCAGAACTTGGGTAAAAAAATAAAAAATCTCAGAAACAAATTTCCACTTACCAAATATAGACTTCCACCATAAGCCAAACCCTCTGTATTTCAAAACATGGTATATAAATACAGGAATACTGAGAACAAACTCATAATTGCCTCTAACATCAATATTTCAACACACTTTCTCGAAGAAGTCAACACTTCAGTAGCAATCTATTGCACAATAGTTTAGTTTAAAGCCCCAACTGCTGTAATGTAACAGAAAGTTATTGTTACTTCCAAAATGAAAATTCACTCAAGCATTTTTGCTAGAGCTCTGCTGTACACTAGCACCAGTAGACAAGCTCTCTTGTGACACTATTCACAAGGGTATGAACATTCAAACAGGATTTGTTTCCTATTTTAAGTTAAGAACGCAGCCGGAAAGAAGTTAAGTTCAGAATGTTTGTGTATTTGTTCAGGGCAATAGAAACATGATTAAGATGACAGTGCATTACAATTTGATAGTTTCCTTCGAAGGAGAGAAAACACATGAGTAAACGCCTAGCTTTCATTTCCTTCATATAAAATAGTATCAGCAATGAGATGCTGTCACCTACCTTTTTAAAACATTTGCAAAGTCTTGCATGAAAAAAACCTTAACATTATTTCACGTTTTAAGTACTCCACCATTTCTGTAAGTCATATTTCAAATTTCTGTATCTTTATACTACTCTGGGTCTTCCTTAAAAATAGTCACTAGAAGCAGTTGGGTGATAATAGCATTAAGAAAACAATGAAAAAGTACGAAAGAATATAATTGCTAAAGATGTTTGTGATATATAAATAAATTTTACTTACAGATGAGCTACCCTTTCTCCTTTTAGAGGAGGCAGAACATTCCCAGAACCAATCAAGCAATTATGCACTATGGCAAGACACTGCTGCACGTCATCTCTTAAACAAAGAAGAAAATCTGATTACTTTAACTGTTATGTTAAACACTTAAAAAATATACAAACGAAAAACCATATTTTTTTTTTGTGAAGTTTTATAAAAGCTTTTTTCTTTAGCTGTATCAGTTTTAAACACAATCGGGTGAACTACAGAAAGCAAGCTGTGCTCTTTTGCAATCTAATTCTATCATCGAACTCCAATGCTCAACTTCTGAGCGTTCTTCAATTTTCTGAAAAACTTGTTTTGGAGATTTTGAATTCCACAAAAGTGAAGGAGACTTCAGCATCATGAGATACAGCAATTTCAAAACAGACAGCTTTACCCCAAAATATTGTTTTGAAGAACTTTATCAGATAAAAATTTTATCTGAGAAAACGATAAATGAAAATTCTACCTGCTGAAATACTGCAATTCAAAGCACTAGCAAGCTCACCTAGCACCCTCATTTATTCACACCTGCTACTCCTTCACCACTAATAGTATTCTCTATTCTTGTAGCTTTACTATCTTACCTTCCAATTTAATTTGCAATTGATGCACTTGGCTATACAGTCCTGAATCATCACCATTTATTTTTATTAGGTAGCACAGTGAATCCTGCACCAAATCAAAGTCCAATTCTGTTACAAATTAAAAGCTTTACATACAATGTGTCAAAGAGAAAGGGAAAAAAGCAAAAGAAAAAACAAACAAACTGAAGACCTAGGTAAGAAATATAGCCTTTCTTATTTCAGGTGAAGTATACAGTGTGATTGCAGTTTGGTGGCACTGATTTGTCAAGCTTATATTGTCTTCTTCAGATATAAAGCAGTGTGAGACCCTGATAGAACAGAAAAATACTTAGGAGTCTGATACACCGTGCTTCATGTAGGGCAGCACTTTACAGCATGACATACAATGGCACACATCATGAACATCCAATGATGTATATACAGTTTCAAGGGTAAAAGGGTTTAATATGAGAAAAAGAATTCAGATTTACTGCTTGTAAACAGCTTTAGCTATTTGATACTTGTAAATGCCTTAGCACATACTAAACTCATGACTATCTTGTGCTTAGGAAGCTATCCTATGAAGCCATGGTTTCACACTAACAAAGTTTAACAGTTTGGTTAACAGTATTCTTGCCTCCATTCCCCTTTGTCATTCATGCCACTGACCCTGCATTAGCTCCTCAGTTACAACACTGCCACTTTTTGCAGGGACACACTATGTCCTGACAAATCCTTCTACTTGTAGTAAGGAAGTGTGGAGAAGATTTCCAAGCCAAATCAGTTCTGTGCCCCATTTCATACCTTAGGAAAAACAGAGGGTTGTACCAAAGTAAACAAGATAAGAGTCTAGAGGAAGAGCTTTTTCTTCCCATCTAAAATTAAACAGAGCCATAATTTGTGGTATGTATTAAAAAAATCCTGAACAGAAAAGTCTTTATATGAAGCGTTTTCAGATTTTTTTAAGGACTGTTTCTGTTCAAAATAATCTCTTATCCATTTTATGAAATGCTCTTCCAACCTAAATGCACTTTGAAAAGCTAAAAATCTTGGAAAGATACTTGGAAGAATATCAGAAGACAGTGTAACATTATAGTATTTTGCTCCTTAACTTTTGTAGTGCTAGTATAATTGGCAATAACTACGTAAAACAGACACAAGTAGATAAATGCACCTTCTCCATATCGCCACTGACCTGGACATTTCTAGTTTTCCAATTGCATAGTGCTCTAGTCTGGTGAGCTCAGGCTGAAGAAAAGTATCCAGCAAATAAAAAGCAAAGTTTATTTCCTCAGATGAAGGAACATGCCACTGTATGTCCAAGTTCCACAGGTCACCTGGTTTACCCCAGTCCTATATCAAATAAAGACATTTCCTATTAAC